>PPHD01012993.1:0-17636 GCA_002909625.1 Bambusicola thoracicus | reverse complement strand
TTTCCAACCTTAGCGATTCTATGATTCTGTGATCAGCCCTGCCCCACTGTGCTCCCTAATTTGTGATCCTCAGTGACACATCTCCGTGTTTCTTGAACACCTCCATGGACAGTGACCCCACCACCTCCCTGGGCAGCTGTGCCACTGCAGCACCGCTCTTTCTGAGAAGCTCTTCCGAATACCCAGCCTGAACCTCCCCTGGCATGTACGTAGTTCTTATCCAAACATCTAGAAGTGAGCAGTGTGTTGGCTGGGGAAACCATTAGCCAGTAAAAAAAAAACCTTGCATTATTTGCTTAAATTTTCTTTGTGAAGAGACATATGTGTCACTTGTACAATTCACTTGAGTATTTGATATACGTAGAATGGAAGGCAAGAACTGTAGTCAAAAGAAGGTTTAGCAAAGGTTGAAAATACAGTGATCCTTTTTGTCTGGGCTGTAGTATTTGATTGTGTTGGTGCAATTAATTATTTCTTTTTGTAACCTCTGGAACAGCAGGGAGATATCCACGGTGCCCAGGGAGGAAGTGCTGGCATGGTTATATATGTGTTCATGTATTTATTTATAAATCCAGACTGGAAAAGCTGACTGCTAGAAGTAATGGGAACACTTTGACTTTTAAAAATAATCAGTGGTAACGGGAGCGCATAGGCATGCACGCTTCAGTTGTTCTGCCTTTGGAAAGGATATGCATAATGAGTAAATGAGGAAAATGTATGAGTGCGGTGCTGTACACACAGAGTGAATCTGCAAAACTCCTTACCCATACAAAAGCAGTGAGAGGCAATTATTGGTATGCATACACCAGAACCGTGCCTGATGGTAGGTTGGAACCACTTGAAGAGCTGCCTCATCTTACGCAGTGTTTTATGTAAGGGTCCACAGCTGTTCACACATTGTACTTAGAAGGATCAGCTGTTGGATGTAGCCAGAAATTGAATATTGAGCTCGGTGGAGCATTTGCACGATGTGGTGTGGTTGCTGTTTGACAGCAAGGCAATTTAAATGAAGAAACATTATTGCATTTGAAGATGGGTGACAGCTAATTGCGCTGCGTGCTCCTTGGCCTCTGCATCATTCCTGGCATTGTGTTAATTCCTGCTGTGTTAAACTGCTTGGGATTGGAACACATCAGCTTGGGATGTGCGTGCTTGGAGGCTACATTAGTGGCAGAGTTGGCTGTGTTACCCCCTTAAGCTACAGAAGAGTTGCTCGCCATGCAGCTACAGGCTTGTGTTAATATCTAAATATTCCTCTTCATCACAGGGGTTGGACTAGATGACCTTTAAGGATCCCTTCCGACTCATACGATTTTATGATTCTATGATAATTGAGGCTGAAATTTTGGGGTTAGCTGTTAGTTCAGCTTTGTCTCACAGAGAACAGATCTCTGCAATGTTTCATAATGCAGAAATGTTCCAGGAAGTTGTGGGGGAGGGAGAGGGTGTGCTTCTGTTCCCCAGACTGATAGCTGACATCCAGAAGAAAGGGAAGCCTGGCTTTCCCAGCACCCAGAGTGATGGTTTGTGAGTGCACGACAGCTCGGAGGAAATGCATGTTTGCAAAAGGAGTGCTGAGATTTTCCCTTATTGCTGACTCTGTGCAGTTCAGTTGCATCTGTGCATGCAACTTTTGTGTCATGCACGGCGTTATTCTTTAAAATGATGATTTTTTTTGTGGCTATCTATCTCAAATCAGTATTGCTGCAGGTTATTGAAGAGAATTGGCAAGGGAGGGCCTTAAATCGTTGAAAGAATTCAGGTAAATCCATTACTTTTTCAGTGTATTATCAGTTTATTTTGTAGGACGTCATATAAAACTAGATTACGGAGCACATTCCTCTTCATATAGTTTAAAGCTGGACTACATTCAGCTGCCGTCTATGTTGAAGTGTGCAATGCGAGGTAGAAACCATCCACAAATTCTCAGTGTTAACAGAACTTTAACTATTCTTTTATCATATGTGTGTCTCTGTGTGCTTAGAAAGAACTTGATCCTCTTTTGTATTGTTCAAGGAAATTAAACTGAGACTGTGCTGACAGTTGTTTTAAAGGCTGTTCCTTGCCTTCCAGTTGGATCATGCTCACTTATTTCTACCGCTTTATGGCCGATATAGCCATAGCAAATTGGGATTATCTGTTGTTTATAAACTCTGTGGTCATACCGTAAGTGAAAGCTACTTTTAACCTGAGCTGCGTCCTCTTGAGGGGAGAATTAGGCAACCACAGCCCTGCTAGCAGTCATCCCTTGCTTATAAGAGGGAAGCTTTACCCGTTTGTTGCAGATCTGGCAAAACTGTTAACAACCTACTACACTGAAGACTTAAGATAACAGATGAAGAATTAATTTGAATCACACGCCACGTGACACTGAAGGCCTTCACCTTCTGTTTCTTGGCTTCCTAACTTCTGGCTCTTTTCTTAAGCTTAATGCATCTATAAAGTACCTGTAGCCTTAATTCTTTGCTAAACTAGAAGACCATATAGTGGAGCAGCAAGTTCTGGAGTAGCCTTAGCAGTGTTGACCTGCCTGCAGACAGTGTTTGGAAGTGGATGCTGATAGTTGCTTATCCTCCACACAAACTTCTCTGGAGTTGGCAAAGGCTTCCGACTGTGAGTTATCTAAGGAGCGGACTTCTGCTGCAAATAGAAACCAATTTGCAGTTCCTTCCCATTGCAACTTTCTACCAGCAGTAAGGGCCAGTTCCCTGAGTTAAAAATAAATAAATAAACAAACATGGCACGTTGTGGTATATAGAAACTACTAGAATGAACGTGTTAGATGTTTGGATGGAATGGAGATTTAAAAAAAAAAGAAAAAAGGAATTTTGTTTTTAAAGCCAGACTGTGTCTGCAGCTTAGACTATCAGGCCATCAGAACTTCAAGGAGACTGTGATGGGTTGTTTTCTTGACTTGTTCAATCTGTAAGTTAAAGCAGACAAATCTTTTAGCTTTGAGAAGAGTTGGTTGGAGTTGGTCTTCTTCAAAACTTCAGTTTCAGTGGAACTAGAATTTGAATCGTGGAATCATTCAGGTTGGAAAAGACCTCTAAGATCACTCAGTGTAATCCCAGCCCACCCCACCATGCCCACTGCCCATATGTCCCTCAGTGCCACATCCCCACAGTTCTGGAACACCTTCATGGTGACTCCACCACCTCCCTGGGCAGCTGTGCCACTGCATCAGCACTCCTTCTGAGTAGAGCTTTTTCCTAACATCCTGCCTGAAATTTGACCCAGTGCTTTTCAGTTTACCCCAGTAATAGTTCTGGTTTTTTGTTTGGTTTGCTGCAGTGCAAGTTTTTCTCTCTCATGAAATTTAATGTAGAAGTACGTAATGTTTGATTTGGTTGTAATAATTTAGAATGGTAGAAATGCAGTGAAAACTGTCCGAATGTATGGAAATAAGGAAGTGACAGTAACAAATTGTGTTCTTGTAGCATAAGCAGAACAAAACAGGATAGGTAATGAAAGCTGAGCTCTACATTTGAAATACTTATTTTTTATGTTGATCTGATAACTGAACACAAGACTTATAGGTGCTAAAGTGTATTTCCTGTTTAAAACAAATAGATTCAAGAGAGATAGGAGCATGGCCCAGTGGCTGTAAACTGCATTGAGTAGGAGAGCAAACCCAAGGCCTTCTCTCAGAGCTGTGAATGGATGTTGTAGCTACAAGCACTTCTGTGGAATGATTCCATCTTAATTCTCAGCTCTTCATGAGGTAAGACTATAAAGTGGTTTTAGTGGTCAGAATCATGCCACTGCAGGATTATTTTGGTGGCTGGAGTTGCTGGGTTCTGTGGAAGGTGGTAGTTCAGCAAAGCTTTTACAACGTGTCCTACACAGGTAGGCAGTATCATATACACCCTCCCCAACTCCTTAAGTTTTGAAAAATAGAACATAAAAACTGCCAGGCTTTGCTTTTTAAGCTGTTTATTGTCTTGTTATGGGAAGCAAACAAAAGGAGAGACCTTGTACCTTTTAGTGTGTTATTGCCATGAACCTAAAGAACTTTGATCTAGTATTTGGAGTTGTTTGCATCAGTTTGAGGTTACTTCTTATTATTCCCTTTGGTGTCAGGGTGGTAATTTTAGAATTGGAAGTTAAAAAGGTGATACAATTGACGGTCAGTTACCTTTAAAGCACTTCGCCTGACTCTGCCAGCATCTCACAGCACTGTTAAACTGGAATTAACGCTATTGAATTCAGAGAGGATAATTTCTCTTTATCTTCATTTTTCAGTTTTTACAGCAAGAGAAGGGAAAGCTGCAATTACCTTAACACCTCAAGATTTGCTTTACTATTTAATACTCTTTCACCTATTTTAATTTCAGATGGTAAAGGCAGAGAGGCAGTTTTCTCACCTCCTCCTGTGAGGAGAAATCAACAATCAACATCTTGTAGGTATTGTTTTTGTTTTCCATGAGCTAGGCCTGCAGGAATGCAGCACCTGCTGCTGGTGCATGGGCAGCACCCTTCCCTCTGGGTTGGAACGTCTGTTCTTCCTGGAAACGCTACAGCAGTATGGCTTTAGTGGCTTCCTCCTAGAGGCACTCTAAATGTTTGTTGTTTTTGCATTTTTATTTATTTAAGAGATACTAAACCATCCTCCTCTGGTTCTAATTTACCTTAAAATAACTTGTCCATTCTTTTGGACACTTGGGGCCAGATAAAGCTGGCTTCTCTTGTGCTGTTATGGTATGAGTTCAGCATTCAGTGCATCCGTCACTCAGCAATGACCAAACATTGACCTGGGCTGAAGTCAGGGCATGGGAAGGCACAGGGTTAACTCAAATTATGGCAAGTAATTGTATGCGTTTTGATACGTTGGCTAAACACACTGTGAACAGATAAAAACGTGCAGCCTTGTGTTCTGTTTTGGTAAAGGAATTTGAGAACAGGTTTCATGATTGCCAAATAATTATCATTTTTTTGTATATTTGAGACTCCATTTTCTGTTAGCATAAATCTATGACCTGCAAATTTTCAAATGGAACATAAAGAGTTGTAATCAGATATTCAGCTCAAAAATCTGATCATGTCTCTCTTCTGGACTTTTATAAGCCATGTTGTAGCGGTGAGAAATATCCCTCCCTCCATAGTCTGGACTTATTCATGTCACTACTCTTTGACAGTACACACGTTTGTGAACAACTCTTCTCAAGGATGAAGTACAGGAAAAGTAGAATTTCATCAAAAATCTCTGGCATACACTTTGAGAACACAGTCAGGATTGAAACCACTGCCACTGAACCAAACTCATTCATTAGTTTCACAAAAAAGGAGGTCAAACATTCCACTGGTTTTATGGTTTTGTTGCTCTCCTTTAATTTTCTAATAAAAAATACTAAGAATTAAAATGTTTTGTTACTTATATACATGAACTATATTATATAGTTTATGAGGGCTGCTCTGAAAGTAAAGCCTCCTATTTTACTATGTTGGCCCACAACATCAGAGGCCGATGTTGGTAGTATGGCCGTGGAGGTGGAGCCACCCCACCAATAGCTCATTGTGTTTTGTTGCTGTGTGACAGATGGCAGCAGAGGGGCATTCTGACAGAATGGGATCTGACATGGAAGTGCAGATGAGGCAAAGGTGTGTCACCAAATTCCTCCATGCAGAAAAAAATGGCACCCACTGACATTCATCAACACTTGCTGAGCTTTGATGGAGACCAGACTGTGGGTGTGAGCACAGAGAGGCAGTGGGTGTTGCGTTTCAGCAGTGGTGACAGTGATAGTGGGTCACTTCCACTGCTTCAGGTTTTTATTAGCACAGCATACAGGTTTTTATGAGCACTGCATGCAGACTCTTGTTTGTTGCTGAAGAAAATGCAGAGCTAATGGTGATGACTGTGTTAAAAAAAAAAATGTGTTTTGTAGCTGAGAATTTGCTAGGTCAAACAATGTTATCACTTGTATCAGTTGTAGGAAGGAGGCATTACTTTCAGAGTGACCTACATATATGTGGACCAAGACAATTCTTCTTCACTCTGTCCAAGGCAAACCAAAAGGTTGAACACCCATGGAATACGTGATATCAAATAATACAACTTCAATCAGTGCATTTAACTCTGACAGCTTTGATAAGCATATACCAGATTACAGAAATGCAAAGCATAATTGTCCAGTGGGCATTCCTTTGAGGAGAGAAGCAATCAGGTTAAGTAGTGATGTTTTTAGCTAAATGAATGCAAAGGAAAAGAGCTGTCACTTTTGTATGTCTGGGGAGAAAAGGAATAGACTTCTGGTAAGGGCAGTGGCTGCTCTGGGGATTTGGGGTTTGTCTCAGCTCTGCTATACGCTTCCTACTTGACTGAAGGAAAGTCACCATAGAGTTGTTTCTGGTTTTGTTTTTGTTTTTGTTTTTCTTTCTCATTTTGCAGCACCTTGAATGCAGTATTATATTTCTTTTTGGCTGATATCTAATGTAAGAAGGTTTAAATGAGGTCACATCGTGCAGTTGGGCCAGAACTTGGGGCCTCTGTATTGTTGGAGTGACAAAAAGAAACCCTTCAGTAGGGAAGTTCCACTTACTTTCATTTTTAGCCTTTTGCAAAGCATAATGCATTTTATTTCTTTCTCCTCAGGGTTCATAAACTTGTGCCAGCATTTTGTTCTGTTCTTCAGCAGAAGTAGCTCTACTGTGCAGATCAGATTAGTGAAATGAAGAAACAGGATATCCACCCAGCTTCTATCTGAATAGCCCTTCAGGAATGAACAGTTTCAGCTTTGATTTTTTTTAAAGCGTTATTTAAACTTATTTATAATATGAATTTTATTTATCCTTGCCAAAAATGTACTTTAAAAATCAACAACTTTAATATGAATAACTGATAAAAAGGTGGCATTTCAGTTAAGTTATTCTCTTGCCCGGTCCTTTCCTGATATGAAGGCTCTCTGCTCCTCTGAATTCTTTGGCGTTTCTCCGGCAAGGCTCCATCTGATAGCTCGCACGGTTCTGGTTTCTTTGAGAAGATTCAGTGAGAGATGACTTTGCAGACTTTGCAACCGTGGTACCACAGGAAGGAACATTATATATAGTGTGCAGAGCAAAAAGATGAAACACTTCGTAGGTGCAGAGAAGAAAAAAAAAGAGAATAAGCACATGCAAATTTTGTGGCAGAGAGAAATAGAGATGGCTCTGGGAGGAAGCAGTTATCTGGTTGATTTGCTAATCTATTGAAACCACTTTGATGCCAGCTGAGACTTACAAGCGTCCCTACCGCCTCCAAACTACACAGCCTACACGAGCAAGTAAGTCATGTGGTAATTTCATGCTAAAACCTTACATCCTTGCTTTGTCCTAGCATGCAACTGCTGTCTGCAAGGTTATCGCATACGGTACTAAAATACCTTCTTTGCTACTACTAAGAGTTTAATCTAATGGCAGAAACAGCACTGTGCAGCATGCCTAATATAGGAATTACTCTGGGATGGCAATCATAGCTACAGTAGTATCAGTAATCTAGGGTAAGTGCGTGTCTCCATGCTGAATCATTGCTGCAGCACTTTGTCATTGTTTTGGGAGTAGACCCAGTCTCTGGTGATGACAAACAGTCTTGTGCTTGTGTAGTGAGGCATACCTGTGAAGATAGGATCAGAAAGGTAAAAGTGCAAGAACTTCATGGGTTAAGATAACAAGGAAAGCAAAACAAGAAACTCATTCACTGCTTCCCGTTGGCATGCAGATGTTCTGCCGCTGCCATGAAAGCAGGGTTCATCGTGCCATAGTTCTTTGGGAAGACAAATGCCATCACTCCCAACATCCCCTCCCCTCATCCTAGGTTTCACTGTGAAGTACAATGTCATATGGTATGAAATAGCCCTTTGGTCAGCTGGGATCAGCTGTCCTGGCAGTGTCTCCTCCCAGCTCCTTGTGTACCTCCAGGCTCCTTTCTGGTCAGCCAGCACAAGTAGAAGTCTTTTGCTCTGCATGATCCCTGCTGAGCAACAACTGAAACATTAATGTGTTATCAACAGTCTTCTCATCAGAAATCTAAATGCAGCATCTCACGAGCCCCTAGGAAGAAAATTAACCCTATCCTAGCCAAAACCATATAATCATAGGTCATCCAAAGCTGGAAGAATCCTGTAAGGATCATCAAGTCCATCTCCTGGCTCCATGCAGGACCACACAAAAATTAGACTATATGTCTGAGACTGTTGTCCAGGCACTTCTTGAACTCTGGCAAGCTTGGGGCCATGGCCTCTTCCTTGGGAACCTATTTCTGTCACTGGGTTAAACATGACAGCTCTTGAAATAAAATATATTGTATGCTTTGTGATCGGTCATTTCCTCATACCTTTACTTTCCTTTTCTGTGCTTTAGTCCCTGTTGAGATTTCTAGGGTGCTGCTCTCCCAGGTAAGGTCATGCCACCAACTCCCTTCCAGAAGATGGAGGTTACTGCTTGCAATTGGTTGAGGGTGGCAGAGACCTTTGAAGTCTGCTGTTCCAACTGCCTTGCTGAGGCAGGGTCTCCTAGAGCTGGTTGTCCAGGACTGTATCAAGTGGCTTTTGAAGCTCTCAAGGGTAATTTGTGTTGCTCTGTACATAAGAAAACCCCGCCACCATAACTTGTCTGTGTACTTTTGAGTGAGCTTATTCAGGGCAGTAGACTTTGGAAAACGCCTACCTTATTGAGATGTGGTAACTGAGTCAACAGTGCTCTATATAAATACCTGCTGTCACTGTATAATTGTATCCATAATTATGTGGAAACTGAGAGAGGTTCATTTTCATGGCTGTAGTGATGTCAGCAGGTAATTGTAACGTAATTTGTAAGAGTTTATTATAAAGATGAAGGTCTTAACCTTTCGATAAACTATATTTAGTAGAACATCCATCCAGAGACTAAAAAGCAAGTCATAATTTTGAAATGTTGACATTATTTTGCTTTGTTTCGTTTTTAATTTAAAACTGAGTTGATGCATCCATCTGGAATGGGACCTGAAGAAATTCCAAGCCGAATGCTTTTCCCTCAGTTATGTTTGTTTCTTGTCTCATAGCTGTGACTGCATTGCCTCCCTCTCAGACAAGCTTTGAAGGAAGGCAAAGGTTTCGGCCTCGCTCAGCACTGGAGATAGGGCATCCTTTGGTATTTCAATTGTGTATCTTACGACCAATTTCTTCTGTGGCAAAGATCCAGCATTTCAGTGTTGTACGTACTCAGCTGGGGAAGCATCATGAAACATTCTGGTTTTTAAATACATAATTGTAGAACTTCAACCTCTAGCAAAATTTGCCACGTGATCTAGATTATAGTGGAAGACATTTTGCAGTGAATAGATCTCTGTGTTCTGGGTAGTCACGTAGGTCAGTTCGGAATTCCAAGCCTGTCCATCTCCAAAATGGTGGCAGATGGGAGGGAGACTTGAAGATACGAGCCCAATTTAATCATGGATATTTAAATGCTTCATATTTTCTCTTTGAGTTTTGAACATGAGTTGCTGCCTGCACCTTTGAACCTTGGCAGTATGGCAGATGTTAGTCAAGCTTTTTTTAGGTGAACTATTTGCTCCTCTGAGTCCACTGTAAGTAACAAATGCATCACCCAACCCTGGAACAGCTTCCTGTATGAACAGAGAGGTTTTATCCAGGATTTTACACTTCTTACTGTAGCACAGTGCTTATTGCAAGGGCTGCATCTTAAAACTGAAACAGCAGCCTGTATCATAGCAGGTGCTGCTCACAATATCCACACATAAAGAGGCTTAATTATTGTACTGATGCCTGGAAAAGAGAAGCTATAGTTTGAGTATGTTGTTAGACACAGCAGGTTAGATCTGAGCCTCATACTTGTGAATTGCAGCGGATTTTGTTCAGAAGACTTCATTGGCACTACCAAGTTTCAAAATTGTTGCCAAGTTGCACAGAAGTCATTAATCCTTGTTAGGTTTTTTTTTTGTCAGGATTAATGCTTAGAAAGAGCTTGGTTCTTTGGGGAGATGTATTGAGGAAACCCAACCTTGCAGAAAAATGAAGTTAATTTTTACCACAAAAGAAACTAACTTGACAACTTAGTTTGTCCTGGCGCCTCCAGGCTAACAGGAAACTAATTACGGCATAACAGTCCCTTGCTGTCTTCCCTGTATGTATGCAGCAGTTCAGAAATAAATCCACGGGAATTAATAAAGTGGCCATAACTTCAACCTCTCTGCTGTTTTGCAAGTGCTTATGATTTAGATTATGACTGAAGGTTTTGAGCGCGTTTTTAATCAGTGCGTTTGCAGAGGAATATAATGAAATATAATGAAATTGCAATTGGGCTCAAAAATAATCTATTTGTGCAAACTGGGAAAGGCCCAGAAATGATACACTGAAGCAAATGCTAAATATACTTTCATGGTGATTTAGAGCATGGCATTCAAAGACCTGAAATTTACTTTGACATTCAGATCCTTCTAAATACTGTTTTAAAAGGAGACCTCTGTTTAATTTTTTGAATTTCAAACTGCTGGAGCCTGTTCTTATGTGAGTCTCTCGCCACTGATGCTTGTAGGGAATCATTTCATTGCTAAACCAAGTGAATATATTCACATTATAGCTTCTCCTTTGCAATACTTTGCTTCGTAGCTTTTTTCTCATAATGCATGCTAAACATTGCAAGAATCATAGCAGCGGTGCACAGGAATGCTGGGGAAGGAGGATTTTCTCCCTGTTTAAGGTGTTTGAGTAGTAGATGGGAGGGGATCCCAAGATATCCTCAGAACCTCACCTTGAACTGGCCGTGTGCTTTTGCCATGGTGTTGTCATTGACCAAATGACTGAGATGCTCTCAATGCAAAGCAAACCTGCCAGAATTACTTGTTGCTGTGTGTTCTGTACTGGCAGAGGGCTTGTAGTCTGAGGATGAAACAGTACCCATTGTTAAATACGTTCTCCATGTGCAGTGCAGGGCCTGGTTCAGGACGTGCCTCTTCCTTTTCCTCTGCCCAGTCATGTTTCCTTTCACCCAGGTGGCATGTTGTGGAAACATGAGAAAGCAAGCTGTTGGCTTCATCAGTGGAAGAGGTATTTCTTTTCATTGTTGGTACATAAATCCAACTTATTCATCCTGAAGGCATGGGAACTGGTGGAAGGGCCACCAGACAGTGCTCGTTGTTTTGATACCACTTCTGTTTTGTACCACTGATGTTACATGTGCCTAATGTGTTTTCATTAGGCTTAAGACAGTACATGTACGTGTGTGATGCAGTGGCACAGCTGCCCAGGGAGGTGGTGGGGTCACCGTCCATGGAGGTGTTCCAGAACTGTGGGGATGTGGCACTGAGGGACACAGTGGGCTGCATGGTGGGGTGGGCTGGGGTTGGGTTTGGGGATCTCAGATGTCTTTTCCAACCTTGATGACTCTACGATTCTATTCTGTGCAGAGTGTTGTTTGTTTTTCTGAATGGTTTATAACCTGTGTTTTGTTTTATTTTGTTTTGAAAGTACTTAGTCCAGTAGTGTTACTGCATAACAAAAATAAGTACTTGGATTGTTCTTCCCTATCAGGCAAAAGGAAGGGATGGCTGGAGAAGGAGCAACTTGTTTTAACTTATGATTGCTCTTACCACAGGAAAGGAAAAGCTTATGAAAGGTAAAAGCAAAAGAGAAGCACTGACTTGATGTTATTGCCAGCTTTTTTGGACACTTTTGTTCCTTCAAGAACAAATCTCAGTAGGATTAATTCCTATGTGTATAAATCACACAAGGATAATATGTCATTTCTTGCTCTGTGAAAAAGCAGGAAAATAACTGCTTTTAATTTCCTCCCTTAAAAAGAAGATAAAGTACTGTGTATTGGTTTAGATTCAGATACCCCAGGTCTTTTGCAGGATAGAAGCTTTTTGCTCAGACGGTGGTGATGCACTGAACAGATTGCCCAAGGAGGCTGTGGATGCCCCATCCCTGGAGGCATTCAAGGCCAGGCTGGATGTGGCTCTGGGCAGCCTGGTCTGCTGGTTGGCGACCCTGCACATAGCAGGGGGTTTGAAACTGGAAGTTCATTGTGGTCCTTTTCAACCCAGGCCGTTCTATGATTCCTGAGATGTGCTATATACTTCACATTGGTAAGGATCATTGCTGTGGAGGATGTGCATGTACACGGGCTGTATCCTTTGGGGGACCTTTAGAGGCCATCTGGTCCCACTCCCTGCACTGAACAGGGTCACCCACAGCTCCATCAGTTCTCAGAGCCCCATCCAGCCTGACCTTGGCTGTCTGCAGGGACGGAGCATCCATCTCATCTCTGAGCACCCTGTGCCAGTGCATCATGTGGTGTGTCCTGCAGATGTGACAGGCCCAAGCTTCTGCAATTCATACTTGTTCCTGTGAAGCACATGTCCCTTCTCTTCTGAGGCACTTTTTATCACTGACTGAGTCTGTAGAGCACCTTTCCACCACTGAACTTCCAAATAGACGGTACCTATTTAAGTTACAGAAGGCCAACCCCGACCATTAGCACTATGCAGGAATTATACAGCAGCATCTTCTGTCATCTTGGGTGCCTCTCCTTTTTTGGGGGACAGTTCCTCTGGCTGATGCACATGCCTAGTGTGGCTACAGATGCTGCTGTTTCTGTAGTTGGAGTTACTTCACCAATAACTCAGAATACTTCATGGAATCAGCAGAGGGAAGCGAGTACGTGACATCCCTGCCTGCTGGCTGCTTTTTCTCCCTGGAGCTACTGCATAGCTGTAAGTCTTGGAGTTGTATTTTACCCCCCTGGAAAGTTTGTTTTACCATTTAACAGTTGGAACAATGCAGGCACGGAGAACTTCAAAGGGGCTTTGCTTCAACAGCAGTGAGATCCAGGCAGAGCAGGTTCCTTCCTGTAAACACTCGCTTCTCATGGCTCAGATTCCTTCTTTTTCAAAGTGCCTTTATTTAGAAGCACCTCTTAATGCCTCGTTCAGGAGTTTGAAGGTGTGTGTGATCCTCCCGGGCTGTGCTTTTCTTCACTTGTAGAGAAACCAACTTCATCTTCCCATATGCTGAGAAAGTGTGATTTGTTGGCCTTCTAACTTCTTATTTCTGGTAATTAAATATAGGCCCTGCACACAGAACCAACACAAGTTATATGCTTATCTTGTGAATCACTGCTTTATCTACTTTGCTTTATCAGGATTTGAATCAGTAGTGGTTGAGGAGCTCATCCAGGTAGAAGCTTTATTGTTGCTCATCTCAGGCTGCTTATTGCATTGGAAAGAGGTGGTGGATGCTGTGAGCACCTGATGGAACTATAGGTGTCTGTGTTCTTTGCAGGAGAGTTGGGCTATGTGACCTTTAAGGGTCCTTTCCATGTCAAACGATTCTGATTCTATGACTCTGTGATTCTAAGATCGACTACTGATAACTGCCCTGGTGCCAGCAGCAAAGTGATGCTGCCGTAACACAGCTCCCTTGGACTGTGAATCTCACAGAGTAAATAGGGGCATTTGAGTTCTTTGAAACAACAAGGATATTTTCTAGCAGGTTAAGTGATACCGTTTCATTATTTTTTCTCTATTCTGCCTTATTTACTGATCTGCTAATCTGCTACTCAGGATTGTTAGTACCATAGAGGTTTGGCTGAGAATGCTTCCTGCTCTCATTTGGGGTTTCTCATTTAATTGGGGCAATATTGGTGCTGTTTTCTTGCTACAGAGGATTTAGGTTAGGTGTTAGGAGGAAATTCTTGACTCTGAGAGCGGTGATGCCGTGGCACTGCTGCCCAGAGCTGTGGGTGCCCCATCCCTGGAGGTGCCCAAGGCCATGGATGGGCACTGCACAGCCTGAGCTGGTGGGGGGCACCCAGCCCATGGCAGGGATTGGGACTGGGTGGGCTTTGAGGTCCCTTCCAACCCAGGCCACTCTGTGCTTCTTTGAAATACTAAATAGGAATGATGCATACCTTTTTTAATAGTGGGTACAAACTATTGGAGCCTTTTCACAGGAAGCTCTGATGGCCAAGCACAAGCTGGGGGAGTGATGATACAGCTGGTGTTAAATGGTCAGCTTAATCTGCCTTGCTTTAGTGTCTGTCTAGCATTAACATCTCTGAATATGGCAAGGATACGATAGGTAATAATTTACAGTGCTGTGCATGGTTGTAGTAGAGATACAGAAGGTAAACAGTGCGTTGAACTGATTCAGTGTTCCTTAACATCAGTTTGGCTGGAAGGAGGGCTTGCTCTGGTGTAAGGCAGTGCACAGTTACAGGTCCTAAGAAATAAAGCCTCCCTACTCTTGCCTTCTTTCTAAAGCTCTTAATGCAAAACAGAATGACTTGTGTGGTGAAAGCCTCTGCCTGAGATTGGCATGACAGGCAATAAACCATGCAGCAGGGAAGGAGATAAAGGAGGCCTCTGAGCTCTGTCTGCTGCCAACAAATGCAGCCTTGGATGAGTTACCATTCCCCTTTATCAAATCCGTACAGTGGTGAACAATGCTGGAGCCTTCAAGAGACTCTCAATGCTTTTCTGTTATTTCAAATGAACAAAAGAGAAGCATCCCATTCAAATCATACCATTCTGAGTCAGCTGTGTGGTTTTTGGTCAAACAGATACCTGAGCAAATGCTGCTGAGCCAGGTGACAGATGCACCCACAAACCCAGGCGCTGCCTGACCTAAGGTTTATAAAACCCTGATGCAGAGCTTAGCACTTGAACTTCAAGACCATTCCCACTGGCAAAAAATAACCTGGTGAGGATGGGAAGAGATCTGATTTTTTGCTGCTCATCTCTGTTGGGTTTGCTCGGTGCTTTTGGGCAAAGTGAATTGTCTGATTTCTGAAGGGAGCACCGGACTTGCCACAAGCTTGGCACATCTTACAGAAGAGCTTCAGGGTTTTAACAACTTTCGGTATCAGAATCCTACTTGAAGCTGTATGGTGGCTAAAAATCATAGTAGGTATCCCTCAAGTTTGTAGAGTGTGTTTCTTACAAAGAAGCTGTGGGGAATCGCAGCCTTGGCAGCCTTTCAAGCAATCTCTTACAATACAGCTTTATGCCTGTAACATATTTTCTCTTCCTTTCTTTTTGCAAGTCATGTTTTAACCAGATTTCTTTCCCTTTCAACTCTGGAAGGCAAATGTGATGTTTAAAACACGGTGTTGTACTTGGAGAGGCTGTATTTTCCTCTCATTCTGTGGAACAATAAATGGAAACTTACATGTTTGGTATTGCACAGCCCAACTCTTCCTTTGGGAGCATTCAGTCGTCCAATTGCTGATGGGAAAATCAAAGTTCAAGGGAAAAAATAAAGGTATAAGGAGGGAGAGAGAGGCAAGGGAAAGTTTCTTCAGGTGCTTGCTTTTAGCAGCCAGCCAAACATCAGCAGCGGGGTTGGAAGCTCTCCTGTGTGAGCCAAGTATCTGTCTGAATTCTTTCTGTGCAGACTTCTGAATGCTTCAAAGCCTTTCTGCTTTCAGCATCGTGCTTACACCTGGCACTGTGTGGCACTGGACGGTGATATCAGCCAAGAAAGTGAACCTGCGTATCTTCACGCTGCTCCAGCCTTGCATAAATGTTCATTTATGGCCTGAATGCTGTGAACCTTTTGATTTATATTTGTAGCATTTAGGTAAGGCTCTTTACACTTCTATTAACCAGCACGATAGAAGCAGTGCATTTCTGTCTTTCATTGTCTCCCACACTGCAATAACCAGAGTGGGTGCAGGTTGGTGGCAAAGACAAAAGCCCTCTTCTCATCCTATACCTGATCTGGCAGCGACAGCTCATGTTGGTAACCCAAATCCTGTGGACAAGGAAATAGGACAACAAACTCCACTTTGCACTGCTGTTAAGTGAAGCGTGAGAAGAAGCTGCTATCAATTGTTAATTGCACAAAAGAAATGGGGTGTGATGACTTCACGGTGACGCTCGTCTTTAAATTTCCTTTCTCTGTCCTTGTGCTTAAACCAACCCCTGAAATGGCTGCGTGAGTAGATCCTTGTGGGAGCTTTGTATGAAACTGGCTGCACAGAGAGGCGGTGGTGCTCCATCCTTGCAAACAGCCAAGGTCAGGCTGGATGGGCTCTGAGTACTGATGGAGCTGTGAGTGTCCCTGCTCAGTGCAGTTCAGTGGGACAGATGGCCTTTAAAGGCTCCTTCCAACTCAAACCATTCTAAGCAACCATGGATTACATACTCTAAGAGCAGGGACAATTCTAATTGACAGTTAACTGCAGTACCTATAGAAGGGAATATTATTGTAGTGTCCTGTTTTTGTAGCAGCAAATGACAAAATTGAGTATGCAACATTTTTTCTGTGTTTGTGGTTATGCTTGGGCAAACTCATTCAATCAGCTGCATGAGTGAACATTTAAGGATTTTGTAAGCCAGAGTCACCAAATTATGGTAATTAGACGTCTTGTCTGTTTTGCTATACTGGCTGCAGAGCAGTAATGAGGTTAAAGGAATACTGTCAAGTTGATTATGGAACAAAAGTGACTTACCTAAAAGCTGCCGTCATTCTCCTCTATATATTCAAATATGTGGATTTTAGTATGTCCTTTCTGCGTATGTTTAGCTTCATGTCTTTTAGAGGCAGACAGAATGGGAGAATGGCAGAAATGTGTGGCCTGGTATGGAAGCCATATGAAGAAGTCACGTAAAAGAAACATAGAATATCCTGAGTTGGAAAGGACCCAACAAGGATCATTGAGTCTGACTCCTTGCTCCACACAGGACCACCCAAAAATCAAATCCTGTGTCTGACAGCATTTTCCAAGTGCTTCTTGAGTTCATCCCTTCCTTAAATGCTGTCAAATAACTTGGCAGTTTGCTTGATATTCAGTCAGTGTTTTAAAGTGACCTCGATCCTATTCTGTTCTGTTCCTCTATGACAGTGTTTGATCTAGAAAATAAAGTGCTTTCAAGGTTTGCTTCTCACTGACTTTGCCAGGCAGGTCATTGCCTTTCTTTGTGCTTTGCTGACTGTGTGCAGGAGAGATGCACAGCTCTCCCAAGGCTGTATTTTTCTGTAAAGAAAAGTAATCATGTTTACATAGCTGAGAATTGGATGCCTTAATGCCATTATAGTTGAATGCCACATAGTTAATGCCTTAATAGTTGAAGGTGCTTCTGAGAACAGAAGTGCTGGTTAAGTGACCCCCAAACTGAGTATGATAGCTTATATGTTAAAATCCAGCAGAAGCTAAGGACAACAAGGTAGTGTGCTGCAGTCTGATTTTACGGGGACTTACTCAGCTGGAATATGTGATCTTGATATGAATTTCCCTTTGCTCCTCTTTCCTCTTATATACTTTGTCATCTGTTATATTTAGTTCCTGTGATGTCCGCTGGCTTTTATCTGAACGTCTGATACTAATTTCACATGTACTGAGTGATTGTTATCAAAGCAAGCTACTAGGTGCTTTCCTTTTGCCAAAAAATGCTGGAGTGAGAGTCTTCTCTTATCCACTGCTTTCAGGGCCACATTTTTGGGAAAACAGCTGCTAACAAATCATTTCTTTTGCAGTACAGGCTTCATCCTAGGGCAGCCGACCTTGGGTAATCTCCCCACCTGCCTGCAAACTACTATTTCCTTCATGTTTCCTGCAGACAGGAGGAGGGAGAGAGAAGCACATCGTAGAATCGCTAAGGTTGGAAAAGACCCACAGGATCATTCAGTCCAACCATTTGTTTGCCCTTCACCAATGGT
>PPHD01012992.1:0-17637 GCA_002909625.1 Bambusicola thoracicus | reverse complement strand
CATCAAATCCAAAAGTCATCCCTGATATAAAAAAGCTGTGAAAACGAATACAGAGCTCTGGATCACAGCCGAGTCTCTGCTCATGGTGAACGCTTCAGACAGTGTTCATTTCTTACTGCTCTCTTCGTCTCTTTGTCCCATTCCCATCACTCTGATCCCCAAAGTCTGTAGATAATTTTCTGCACTAAGCAATGCTGTCATTACTATTCTAGGCCAACAATTTAAAACAATCTCTTTCCAAAAGTAAGTCGGCACTCTCTGCTGAATGTGGATCTGATGTTATACCCTCTCACTTAAACTTCTATAGAGATTTGTATTTGACAGCCAACTGTCAAGAGGTTCTGGAATGTTCACATATACATTTGTTGACACTCTTACCTGAACTTGCAGAGCTGTGCCTGTCTCCACAGTGAAGCTTGCACCCTTCCGTAGCTGAATAACGCTGTTGAAAACTTTCTTTCTTATCATTGCCTTTGCTATTTGTTACACTGACTCTTTCAGATCCAGCTGCATTATCCAGGGAGCTGCTGCTTGAGCCAGGAGTTTCCAAGAGATGCTGCTCCTCCTGTTCAGAGCTGCTGGAGGTCTGCGATCCTGCATTTCTTACTTTTTTGTCACACTGCTTTTCTGTAGGGGAAAAAGGCTGAAACAGAACAGTGCAAACTATTAATCTTTTTAAGAAGTGTTAACAAAAAGTGGTCAATACTTAGCTAAAGAAACCACTGATTATAGTCATCACTATGCAGATGTATGCAAGTAAAATTCATACTAGCTCAGCGGCCATTCAATGAGCAAAATGGGACAGGTTATATGAGGTACACCTTCCAATCTAGCTTGAGGTCCAGACTGCATGACTTCTAAAAGTGGAGAAGATGGAAAGGAATGGGCAACACTCACCGACTCCACTGCTCCAGCTGGCTGTGAGTAGGCAAGGGCTGCAATTGAGGAGAGATGGTTCATTAGCACCAACATTTGTTTCAGTTGCGAGAGCTGCTCATTTACGTAAGTTGAGCCCCTGCTCCCTGAATGAACTCCAGCTCTACGTTTAGAACATGCTATGTGAAAGTGTTGAAAGTTATACTCTATTAACTTTTTAAGCTGCCATACATTTCACCATTAAGACCCTCTGTATAAATTCCTATTACTCCTAGCATTGTGCAATTGGGAAAAGCTCTCCCTCATGACCAACTATGCTTGTGATGGTTTAATCATAACTATTAGCACTCAATAATATATAATATTTACACTAAGTGTAAAAGTATGTAACAAACAAGCTCCAATAGGAGCACAATGGTGTCACAGTTGTCCAACTCCTCTGGTATACCACGTGTTTAAAGAACTACTTGAGATCTGAGGAACATGAGAGCTCTGAATGGGACATCTGCCTTAGTATATCTCTGTGCTGAGCTCAATTTCATCTCGTGATTTAATAAAGACACCTGAAATGCACACAGAGTTCCTGGCATATTTACTTAATTATAAATTTCAGTTGGTGCATGCTTACGTCAGCAATGAGTCCACATGATTCAAGATTCAAAGAGAGCTAGCACCTCCTAAGATACATAAATCTGCCACCCGCTGGGCTCAAATGAGGTGATGGTACTTCCAGAGCTGTGTGGTTTTGCTTCATGAATCTTACCTTTTTTTTTGGAGAACAAACAATACCCCAAAACAGCAATTATCAGGACCAATAGGAACGGCCCTGTTACTGATCCTGAAAATAAAATTGAAGCAGGTAAGTTATACAGAAGGTCAATGTGACAATGGACTGAATGAGAAGCAGTAGTTTTCTATCCATGGCTATGACAACTAAATTTAAAAGTACCAGGGAGGTCTGATGGTCACATTTAATATCTCTCTCGTTACATAGCAAAGTCTCATTTTCAGACTCCACTGCGTATTAAAACTGAATTTTCCTGCTCTGAAAAGTGAAGACAGACTTTTCACCATGGCAACAAAAAGTATCTCATTAAGCTAGGAGCAGCTCATTAAATACAAGGCCAGGCAGTCCACAATGCTCTTAAACATCACTGCTTTCTGGGCAGACTATGAACAGCAGAGAATATGTCAACACTTGTGAATGCTATAAAGATAGGGCAACTGTAAGTCAGGCTTGCCTTGGCCTAATATCTAACACATAAACCTTTTCTTCCAGCTTCTTTATAGCACTAACTCTCAGGAAGTGCACTGTATAATCTAATTCTGGGCTTCTTAGAAACATATAAAGAATTACAATGACTGTGGAATGCAGCAAGGCAGGACAGATGTGATATTATGCAACTCCATACAAGCAGTGACACTGAATTAACTCAGCTCTTCTGTTTGGGTACAGGTAATTAGTTTTGGAAAGAAACTGTCAACTAAAGATAATCTTGCTTCCCAGCCAGACAGAAGTGACTGTAAACGAGTTAACAGCTCACCAATGATGTAGGACATGTCAGAGTTTAGAATGACAGGCCGTGTTATTATTTCAGCACTGCTGGAAGTTGAGCTTTGGCTCGGGAGGAGGTTTACAGCAGTGTGCGGTAGAGCTGTGGCAACTGAGTCATGGCACACAGTGTCATTCACGTTGTTTCCTGCAACAGCCACTGATTTACAACTGCAAGGAACAAAAAGAGAAGTTAGGAAAGAAAGCAAGCCCGTATTCAGTTCAAGATTGCTATTAGAATCTGACTTACACTGTATGTGGTATACAGCTGGTATCATAAGATTCCTCATCTGAAAAAGTGCCAGGGGGACAGGGCTTACATTCTGTGTCTGTGCTATCTGTTCCTTAAAAGAAATAGAAAACTGCAGTTAGTCATCAAGTGAGAAACAAGAATGAATAATCGGAGCCTGTGGTGCAGATCCTGAAATTGATACAGAAGCAGTACACAACATACAGGCAGTCACGGGTGAGATTAATCTGAAACACTCCACCCAAACACAAATCAGAAGGCTCATCAGGTGTTATTTTGGTACTGTTGGTAGCCAGCCATTTTCAGACTGTTAAAACCTACCAAAATGTTAACAGTGGGGCATTAGAGACAACAGTGGAGCTTTTTTCCACTCGTCCCTGCTAGGCTGATCACCTACTGAACTCTGTTGGAGCTCTGTATCATTTCAAATTATTCTTAATAATATCCAACGTTCTACATCTTTGGATATTATTTATCACCTCAAGACAGCTGTGTTTATCAGCATGGTGAATTCCAACATCTCATAGAGAGACTCAATCTACAGGGCAGCATAGAATCACCATCACCAACTTAAACCAAAACTCAGCTGGAAGCTCTGCTTGGGTTGGGGAGCTTTCTGATATATGTCAACAAAAGACACCTATATTCTGTTCCCCTGGGTATGCCTCTTGGAAATACTGTTGTGTAATGCCTACTTGCTGTGATAATGCTCGCACTCAAAGGAATGTGTAGCTGTAGGGAATTAAGGGAATACTCCTGTAATTTACTCAGTTGGAGGCAGACTTGGAAATAACTGCAGGAATTAAGACACCATTCCTGTAATTCACCAAGCTGGAGGCAGATCCAGCAATATTCACAGGCCATCGAGGCAACAAATAACCATCTTCAAACCATACCACCATTCTGCTTTGTGGGTTCAGAGAGCTGAGAGTTAAATTACCTCTTCTGGACACTCGGTAGCCTCTCCCACATTTTTTATGCACTTTACATATGTGGCAGTTTTGGTACATTTTTGAAATGCAGAACTCGTTGGGTGGGCAGCTGCAGATCCTGTCCCGTGACAGCGTGCACGTTTGATGCTCTACAAATCCTGTTTTTAAAACAAGAGTAAAACAAGGTTACAGCAGCAACGCTTCCAACTGTGGTCTGCAATGTTTCGGGTGAATACGAGGTGATGTTCACACACCACAGACTAAAGACAATTCTGCAGTTTCTGGCTAGAACATCACCTTAAAGCAAACATGCTACGGGCCCCAACATCTACAGTTTTAGAAGAGTTTCGTCTGTCTGGAGAGGTGAAATTTGCATCTATGCGATTCACACTTGAAACTCTGTATCTGCAGCTGCATCATGGCGTATCGCAACCATAAATACACCTCCAAGGCTGTGCTCTGATTTTTTTCCAGGATTTAACGAGCAGCAAAAGCATTAAGGATGGGACTGGGCAAGTGATAGACAAACATTCTAAGAGTTTTCCCAGTCACGCTTCATAGAATCATAGAATGAGAAGGTTGGAAAGGACCTACCAGATCACCCAGTCCAACCGTCCTCCTATCACCACTACTATCGCCATTGCATTTAAACCAAGCCATCTCTTTGAGCAGGCTGTGAAAGGCAAACACCTCCTTCACAATGCACAGGTACCTTTCCTGCAGGGCGGAGAGCAAGCAAAGCACTGAGGAGACCGATTCCAGACGGCTGTGTAGGTGTCAGGTAGACAAGGGATGCACTTTGTGTCCGCGCTCTGACTGCAGCTCTCTGCCTTTCGTTGACCTATAAAGCACAAAACAACAGAAGAAAGGGTGAACACACCAAAGCAATGAGTTTCTGCAGCCCCCAGCACTCCAAGCAATACCAAGAGCTGCTCAATTTCATTTTCTCCAGGACCACAGTGAGGTGAACAGACAGGTTTTAGCAAGTGGTTTTTGGTGGAAACCAATGCCTCTCACCAGAAATTGAATTGAGTGCAGTAGTTACAATGAGTTCCTAAGTACTCTTTTTGAAGAATTGCCATTTCCCCCTTGGATGAAAAGAGGAAGAAGGTAACAGCCAATGTCTCATATCCTTTACAGAAATACTCAGGAAGAGGCATAATTAAGAAAGCCTTTGGAACTCTGTGGAAAATCTCCATTCTCCAAAACAAGTGGCCCTGGAGTGAGCCAGGGAACTTGCTTCTAAAGTTTGTTTGTCCATATACTCACTTGAAGCCCCCTCCATCCTGCTAATGACTTGGGCTAAAATTTTTGATGCGTTATCATAAAAAAAAAAAAGTAATAATTGAAATTCATAACAAGAAAAATAAAGATTTTGGCTCTCCTACAACTTACTGCCCAGAGTCAAAGCAATAGAATTAATCACGGAATCACAGAATCCCAGGATGGTTGGGTTGGAAGGGACATCAAAGGCCATTCAGTCCCAACTCCCGGCCATGGGCTGGGTGCCACCCACCAGCTCAGGCTGCCCCGGGCCCATCCATGGCCATGGACACCACCAGGGATGGGACACCACAGCTCTGGGCAGCAGTGCCAGCGCCTCACTGCCCTCTGAGTAAAGGATTTCTTCCTAACATTCAACCTAAACCACCCCTCTTTTAGTTTAAATGAAGGGGAAGAGGTATTCTTACAGACTTAACAAACCACGACAGGAAAAAAAAAGCTTCAATTACAAATTATCACCTTTCCCTTCTGCGTTTTTAATGAGTGATGCTTGACAGACCTCTCAGGACGTTTTCAGTTAATTCAGACAACTGTGGCTGTTTCAGCACATACTGATTTCCTGCTTAAACTTCCGGATCTCTCTGACAGGAACTCAGCATTTATGGAGACAAATTCTGTTTGCTCAGCACACTGTGAGACAAACATATAGGGCTTTTTTGCTGTCTCTAGTAGAATTATATTATGCCGTCTTCTCACAAAAACTCTATTAAAGTATCCATGTGTCATTACTTGTACACTAAAAAATAAATAAACATCCACTCTCAACACCCTCCAATCTGCAATCAACTTTTGCTAACAAAGGAATATTAATAATTGTCACAGCAGTGTCAGACATGACCTCAGGGCAGACAGTGTCTGTAGTCTCGTACCTGGTCTCTCTCCCATAGGGCTCTGCAGTGTCTGATTTATGCTAAAAGACAACAAAACTCCCTTAATGAGCAATTAGAGAGTAACCTGCCCAGCGGAAAGCCCCTTCTGTAAGTGATATGTCAAGGTACAGAAATTAAGCTGTACCTCATGCTCAGTTTTACAATTGATCTGTTGCTCGTGGGCTTTGCACTGATGTGGGTCTCAGGCTGGAGGGACTCTGAGCACTGATGGAGCTGTGGGTTTGGATCAGGCAGCCTTCTAAGGGTCCCTTCCAACTCAAGCCATTCTGCAGTTCTATGTTGTTTCATTTTTGCAGTTTCACTACTGCCCCATTTCCTTTTATTTTGTAACAGTTCAGTTAAAAATACTTCAATCAAAATACCATACAAAGCTGAGGTTACAAGAGCTGAACTAAGTACACAATCCTCCTGATAAGCCCCAGCCAAGTTAAACTTGCAAGAAAATACCAATTCTGAATAACAATGTGTCTCATTGGAAAACATTTTTAGAGCATTTTACTGTGTTCCTGCTGAGAGTTAATTGTAACAGCAAAAACTGGACGCTTTTCAGATACATCAGCAATCAAAATGTGGTATTGCTCATCTGAGAACTGGCTGAATTTGGCCGTGTAAAAGAATAACTTAAGTTAGAACCTACCTGGAGGGCATTTGCTGCAACATTTCTTAAGTCTTTCTGCGTAGAATTCAGTGCTGGGGTCTCTGCATTGTGCAGACTGTGGTGTATAAGGCAGTGAATAATTCTAGGAGAAATTAAGGGAAAATCATTAGTCACCAATCCATCCCGGCCCTTCAGTGTAGTCAAAGAGACAAACTCTTAAAGGTCAGTGAAGGATTGACTTTTTCTCATGACTGAGCATGAGAAAATACCTCTGGGAAAATACCAGAGGGAAACTTGAATTCTTACCTTTGGGACTGTGGGGAGATGCATTCTATACAATGAAAAATCCATGAAAAAATCCATGAAAAATCATAGAATCACTAAGGTTGTAAAAGAGCTCCAAGATCATCCAGTCCAACCCCAACCCACCCCACCATGCCCACTGGGCACGTCCCTCAGAGCCACATCTCCACTTTCTTGAGCACCTGCAGGGACGGCGACCCAACCACCGATGACTCAGTCAACAAGTATGAAAATACCCGAGGACGTGCCATCCCTTTGCAAAAGGAAATATACACTCACTGAGCAAGAGAAAAGAAGCAAGCATTAGGTAGCATAAGTGAAGGAGTTTCCTGCTAGATCAGAAAGGAGTGTTCAAAGCATACACAACACTGCTCTGATTTCTGAGGGCTGAGGAGATTGTTCCATGTATAACACGTCTAGAGAAGTACTTATTAGGAAAAGAAGTACTTATTATGAAAAAGAGAAATCAAAACAGGAACGAGCCCTTTGGAGGCCGGTAATGAAAATATCCTTCCTCCTTACTGAAAGAAACACGATGATTATCTATTGTGTTTTCACATTAATGGCAAAGTAGACTTAACACTTGGCACTCTCAACCATTGCTCAGTGGGAATCCAACAGTTTTTTATGCAGTGTCTTGAAATGCAGCTTCCGGCAAAGAAAACCAAGTTAAAGGGGCTTTGGCACAAGGACTGAAGACTTTGAAGCAGAACCATGAGGTTGACTTCAACATTATTAATGAGATAACAAAAAAAAAAAAAAAAAAAAATGAGGCTTTTCAATACCTTCTAAGTTTGCTGACGATTGTTAATGCTGACGTTGGTAACAGGCAATGAGTAATAGAGGTACCACACTGTCTGCAAATGTGAGCTGATAATGTACTCTGCTGAAGGGCAGGAAAGGGGCTCTGCTACCATCAAAACTATTTGATGTTCTTTCGCTTATTAAAGACAGATCAAAGTTGCATTTTTGCCGTTGCTATGATAAACTTCATTAATGCACACACTTAAGAGCCTTTTTAAAGAGGAAAACTTCACTAAAAACACATACAAAAAAAAAGAAAGAGAGAGAGAGAGAGAATGAGGTGCACCAAACCACAGCACAGGTTATCCTGCTTGGTGAGCCTTCCCGGCAAAGAAATGTTGTTGTCGCATCCTCTGTGTTCTCTGCTGCAATTACTGAGTTACAGGCACAGGAAAAACTGCTGGTCAATGGGTCACATCTGTTCCTCTTAACTTGTGCTTGAAAGGATATTTCTGCTGACCGATAACAACTCTGAAAGTTTATCTGCTGATCTGTGGTTCTCAGTGGCGTGCAGTTGACAACTTCTTGCCAACTAACCATGGAATTATTAAGGTTATAAAAGACCTCTAAGACCATCCAGTCCAACCATCCAACCCAGTATTGCCCACAAAGCCATGTCCCCTCAGTGCCACATCTCCATGATTCTTGATCCCTTCCACCTCCCTGGGCAGCCCGTGCCAGTGTCTGACCACTCTTTTGGATAAGCATCTCTTCCTAATATCCAACCCACTGCTGGGTTATGGGATTTGGAAGACTTCATTTAATTTGACAGGTGCAATTGGAAAGTGAAATGCTTCATCCACCTAACAGCAGAGGCACAAGCATTAGTAAGCATTTCCACTGCAATGCAAATCAGTCAGGTTAGGCAACACGTCTTGGTGCTGGGATATCAGCACAAGAAAGATGAGAGACTGCCCAAAGTATCAAATTCTGGGCTTGCCCTTGAGTGCACAGCTCACTGGAGAGATTTTTGCAATGCCTGTGTATTAGGCAATAACTGAGAAGTTACATCCAAAAAGCCAATTACTCAAGATCCTCTCTCCAGGGCTGCTGCGCTGTTTGCATCACTTTCCCATCTGCACTACAGACTTCCATGAGACAAGATTTGTTACTGGAGAGGAAAGGACTAAAAGCAGCCTCCGTCCACCTAAGAGGTCACTGCTGACTCTTCTAAATATGTCTGCACAATTGTTTCCAAGATTCCCTCTATCCTACCCACTGGGAAATAAATTAGCAGAGTACATCACTGCCTCGTGACTTACAGGGCTGCAGCTGCAGTGTGGAACAGCACAAGTGAAGGGTGAAGGCCCACGTATGGAGGTCAGCCACAACCGAGAGCACAATATCTGTGCCAGAGCCAAGCTTGAGTCACGATGGGAATTCAGACTTCTCCAGAACTAAAGGGGATGAGGACATGGCTCTACACACGGGTGAGGCAGGCCAAGACCAGAAATCACGGCATATGACAATGAAAAGCATTCTCTAAGTGCTCAATGCTAATCAGAGCAGGAATTACTTCTATTACCTCCTGCCTTACAGCTCATACCCATGGGCTTCATCTGTAATTCCCTTTAAGAACTTCAATACTAGAAATAAAGCATGCCTATGATATATTCAGCCATTCATATAACTTCCAGTTTCAAACAACGCAGCCATCTAAAGCAAAGAGATTTATCCATGTTTTTTTTTAATCCTAACTCACATTTCTACACCTCCCCTCCTTCAGTCTTCAAACTGAAGCTGTCAAACAAAGCAGCTTGAACAGGAACTGCATCTGGCATCTGCCAGTCTTTACGCATGTGAAACCACAATGAAGTCACCGAAGACTGATGTAAAAATCTGTTGCCATGGAAAGGTCTCAAAGTACAGACACCGCTTGCTGAGACACCGAATGTGCTAAAGACAGGAAAAAAATAAAAAAAAAAAACCACAAAATTCTACCGAAAATATGAATACTGGTCACTTAGAGAAAGGATTCAATGGAAGATTGAGGTTGTCTTAAATAACTGCAGTTCTCACCCAAATCAGTGGGAGCTGTACCAGGACGTCAGGCTTTGCTAGAGAGACTCAGAGCATACATCCTTCCAAGTTGCTTTCCTTCACTGCAAGATTGGGTTAAGATTAAGGTCCGTGACTGGAATTGTTCTCCCATCCTATGGGAGGGTATTTATAACAGAAAGCTTCGGGTGCCCCACAGCCCTCCTTCCTTCAGATAAGTTAGGTGGGGGAAAACAAGAAAAAGCATGTCACTCAGGAGCTATTGCTTTGCCAGCTTTTCTCCTTCAAAGATAAAATCTGTTCCCTTTAATTGAGTAAAAGCTGATGTGCAGTGAACATTCACAGCATTTGGTTTGCCAGGAGCCCGAGGGCCATGCAAAAAGAGACGCTGAAGCTCTCTTCCGTGCTCTTTACCATTATAGCATCATGTTTAGAGTGAGAGAAGAGTTAGCTCCTTTAGAATATGAGCCCTCTATTGAGGGTGGCAGCAAGTAGCACGACAAATCTCCAAGCTCAATTTTGGTGAGAAGGTCTATTGTAGTTTTGAGACTCCCACACCCATCCTACCCTACTGTGTCCGAGGTATTTGGAATTATAGGATTATGGGAGTTGGAAGGGACCCTTAAAGGCTATGGGGTCCAACTACACTGGAAGGAACAGGGACATCCACAGCTCCATCCGTGCTCAGAGCCCCATGCAGCCACTTAGTGAACACATTCCATATGGTACTACCATACAACCCAGGGCTGAACTCAGCCTTTGCCTTACCTAAAGACTCAACAACTGTGATGAAAGAAACATGGAAATGACACACATGGCATAAAAAACCCAATGAGCTGGGACAGATTGTGAGCAACAGGACAAGAGGAAATGGTTTCCAACTAAAAGCGGGGAGATTCAGGTTGGATATAAGGAAGAAGGGAGGTGAGGCACTGCACAGACTGCCCAGAGAGGTGGTGCAGACAGCCAAGGTCAGGGAATGGGGCTCTGAGCACTGATGGAGCTGTGGGTGTCCCTGCTCAGCACAGGGGATGAACCTCCCATCTCAAACCATTCTGTGGTTCTATGGCCTCTAAAGTCTTCCCACATTTATCTGCACACTCTCATGCGCTTTAAAATCAGTTGGAAAAGGGTTATTGATGTATCAGCACGGCATATACCCAATCAAGGATCCCACTGAGCTCTTTGGTTTAAACAGCTGAAGTACTCATTTAACCACAGAATTCAGTAACGCAGAGAACAGCCACAGCTGCATCACATCAGTCTTAAAAGTACATCCAAGGGCTCTGCTGTGTAAATAGGGATGGCGCGAGGGATGCAGCAGAGCACGTCGAGCTCGTCCTGTTTAACCGCCGGTATCCCATACGGACAGAGCCTGAAAAACCCACTCATTTCCAACAAAAAAAAAACACAAGCAAGCCCTTTTGCGGAGGCTTCGGGAAGCCAGAAAACAACAACGGCAAAGCCAAAGGGAGCGGGGAGAGCTCGGCTGAAGCTTGGAAGCGCTGACCGGGATGCGCTCGGAGCTGTGCCCGCCGCCCCCCGCCGCCCCCCGCACTCACCCGTCCGCCCGCGGCGCGGAGCAGCGCGGCCAGCAGCACCCAGCGCGGCCCCATCGCGGCGCACAGTGAGAGCGGGGGCGGAGCTGAGGCTCTGTGACAGCGCCCGGAGCCGCTCCGGTGCCGGCGGGGCTGAGCCGAGGGGCGCCCGCCCACGAGCGGCCGGGGGTTGCAGCCGGCGCAGCGATGCGTGGGGTTAAAGCTCCGCGCCTTGCAGGGCGCTCCGGGGGAGCGGCAGCGGAGCGGCTGGAGGAAGGACGGGACAGTGATATCGCAGACACAAAAAGTGCGGCTGTAGGATAAAATCCGGGGCGAGTTTAATTCACGTAACACCGAGATTGAAGTTACTGAGGTTGCAGTGCTGGTGGTTCATCCAGAAAGTTATGGGGTGGGGGAGGTTCGTTTATGTCCTGAAATACAGTGTGGTTGTAGAGCATCCCTCAGCGGGCACAGCCAGGTGGGTGCCGTCACTCCCGGGCTGTGGGTGAACAAATGGGTGTCCTCTGACACGAAGCTGACATCGCTGTGCTTTCCTAGAAGGAATGGTGGCGCTGGGCAGAACGAACGCTTGCTGGAGGCGAGGGGGCGGCCTCCAGTCTGCAACAGGAAGTCTTCAGTTCATCCTCCCAACGCTGTTCCTGTATGCACAACCTCTGCCCCCCCCCAGAACACATGAATCCTATTTCCTCCTCCCCTCCCATTGATGTGGCAGCGCTGGCAGCCACAGGGAATTGCCAGCTGAGCATTCCTGAACGCAACAAACCCAGGGCAAACACAGGGCACGCACCCCCCTCATTGCCTCTCCTGCAGGACAAACTACATGGAGTGACAACAGAGGTGATTACATTACGTTCTGGGCTCACAGAATTCAAGTAGATACTGGAACTGAGAACGCTTGGAATTAGAACCAGTTCTCAGATGTCCCAATTGCGGGTGGAACACCCATTGCTGGATGCCAACGACGAGGTCCCATAATGCTGAGATTCTCCCACTTCATTTCTGGGGCTGCGGGCCCAAGAAGGCATCAATTTCTCGTGATTTATTTCTTCAGTCACAAAATCTGTATCACACGCATTCCCTTATGCGATGGGGTTGGATGGATGAAGGACATCCAGTGTCACACATGAAGACTTCCAAAAAGCCTCCGAAGAGGCTCCATACCTAAAGGTCATTAATAAAACTAAGTCATCCTACGAAAGGCCGTTTTAAGGATTTCCCAAAAGATTATGGGATGGGAAAGTCAGATTTGTTTAAAAAGCAGGAAGGGAAGAGCACAGCACAACAGTCGTCTTTCAGGATAGAGAGCAGGTAGCAGTGGGGTGGTAGGAATCAGTGCTGGGGTCAGTTTTATGCAGAAGCTTAGAAAAATCATAGTGATTTAACTTAGAAAATCATAGAATGGCATAGGTTAGAAGGGACCTTAAAGATCCCCCCACCAACTCAGGCTGCCCAGGGCCCCATCCGTGGCCTTGGGCACCTCCAGGAATGGGGCATCTCTGGGCATCGGTGCCAGGGCCCCACTGCCCTCTGAGTAAAGAATTTCATCCTAATATCCCAGCCTAAATCTCCCATCTTTTCTCACTTCAGAACCATTCCCCCTTGTCCTATCCTCCCCTGTCTTTGATGGTCTTCTGAAGTCACCTGTGCAAGGACTACATCTCTGGGCAGCCTGATCTGGTGGTTGGCCCATGGCAGGGGATTTGAAGCTAGAGGACCTTTGAGGTCCCTTTCAACATAGGCCATTCTATGATTCTATGAACAACAACAACATATATATATCTCCTCTTCTTAAATGTATGGTTCAGGTCTCCAGATCTCCAGCAGAACGTAGTGAGGTTAGAGAAGATAAAGGTGAGGTCAACTAAAATGACCAAGGCGATGAAGCAACTTAGATAAGAAATAAAAGGAAATGATAGGAACACAGGCTTGGATGCTGGGGAGGATACAGGCAAGAATCATTAAGGCAACTCAGTACTGCATCGCATGACATTCTGTGACACAAGAACTAGTGGCACTCACTGCAGTCAGTCAGCCAGCTTAAAAGCAGTATCTAAGTACTGCTTAAAACACCAAGCAATGACAACAACAATACTAAAGGCTGAGACAAACGTCAGCGTCCTCAGTCCAGTTGCAGCTGATGCTGCAGAAGTAGGAGGAATGACAAGGGCAGATATGAAGTGCACTTGCGAGCTCTCCCTAAGTAGCATAGAGATAAAATATTAGGCAACTTGCACGGTGAGCCTGGGCCTAAAGGAGGTGGTTTTGTGCTTCTCTATTCCTTTCGTTGGCTCTCAGACACGACGCTGAAGTTGCACTGCTGTTATCACAGTTCTCTGTCCAAAGTAAAACTACAAAGAAATTGTTTCTGCGGTTCCATTTTCCTGACTCTTAAGGCACGCTTTGTCGCCCTGCTCATTTTCCGTGCTCCTGTGCAGAAACACAGCCAGCACTGCAGCATTTACAGTTATCAAACATGCAGCATTAAAAGACCTGAAACTGCGTAACGCGGGGCAGCTGACCACAAAACCCAACAGCACTATTTTTGAGGAACAGACATGCAAATCAGTGTCACTGTGATGAATACGAACAGTTCTTCTGGAACAAGCAGATATTGACAACGTTCAAGGAAATAACTGCTGTGCCCATTATTTTTCTAGTAGAAAACCAGTTCTTCCTCTTTTCCCCTCTGGCAGAGTCAGCTTTGCCCTTCACCCACAGTTCATTCAACGTCCAAACGTTCAGCCATTCTGACCGCAATCAGAAGAGGACATTTTCTGCGCTTACGAATGATTTCATCATCATGGAACCATGGAATGGCTTGGGTTGGAAGGGACCTCAAGATGTGAAGAAACACGAATCAGGCTCGAAAACAAACAGATGGATTGGCCTAAAGTACAATGGAGAGCAAATGTGAAACGTGGCCGGGTCTCAAGATGAACTCAGAATCCCAGCCAGAATTTTCAGAGCTAATAGGAGTAACCATTTTAATTCCATCCCTTCACGCAGACAAAGCAAGCCGTGAAGTGAGCATCCAGAAGTCCTCTGAATTCTGTGACTTTGATTCCAGTTTGTTTCCAGCATGATTCTGGGAGGGCAAGGAAAAGCAATTGGCGTGCACCAGCGGTTTGGATGATCCCCTCATTAGCTGGATGAAATAAGCTGAATGTTTTTGGTGCTTTACGTGAGTTTTCAGGTCGTGTAAGACACTCTGGGTTTACCTCCCTCAGTGTAGGTTCAGGCGTAGTGTCACTGGATGTTGCTGTAGCTTCACACACCTTCTCAGCAGGCGATCACTTCTCAGTGGCCGTGGTGGGGTGATGGAATTCCTTTCCCTCCTCTTCCACAGGAACCATGACATCATTCCCTGGAAAAACCTCCGTCTCCTGCTCTGGATAGTGCATTGGCAGCTCCTCTTCCATCTTTTCCTGGATATCGACGTCAGTTTCATATCCCCTAGCAGTGCAGCTCTTGATACCAGGCGTTTTTGAAGACCCCACAATAACGGTATCGGCGTTCATGATGAAGATTTTTCCTGAGAAAGGAATGAAAAAGAAGTAATGCTGAGCATAGGCAACAGTGCTGCTGTTCTTAGAGGCGGCTCCTTGTCGTGCAAAGCTTTGACTTGGTACTCAGTTTGTATTTTCTCCTTCGCTTAATCAGACATATGCAAACCTCTCGCAGGGAAAGATGAAAGGCTGTTTCCCAATATCTAACCAAGGGGTGTTGCTCTTTTGGCAGCTTGGAATGAGAGCTGCCAAGAACTTCCACCTTCCTTCTTATTATCAAGCCCAGCCAAAGCCCACAGCAAGCTTATCTACAACCTCAGTACTTTCTACAGGCCCGATGAATACCTTCTGGGATCCTGGTTAACCTCTCCTGCAAAAGAGAGGCCTCCTTCCTCCCCTGCTCTGCACTGCCATCAGGTGCCTAATTCAGAAAACTATCACAGCTGTTTAACTAAGGTAGAGGAAGGGCCATCCTGGGCAACCTGATCTGCTGGGTGGCAATTAGCCCACAGCAGGGGTTGGGGCTGGGTGGGCACTGAGGTCTCTTTCAACCTATGCCATTCTAACATGAGGACTACGTTCCAGCATTTCACAGGCTAGCAAACAAGTTCTGGCTTTGCATGCCCACATTTCTTTATGATCTGAGCCAATTCTGATAGACAGGGCATCTTCGTAAGCAACACAGAGAGGACTGGAACGGGAGTAGAAGACGTGTTTTCTGCTTCTGCTTTTCCTTGTTCTTTCTGTGCTTTGTCTTTTGCCTCCCAGAAAAGCAGGCCTGGATTCCAGCAGCCTTAAGAAAACAGTTCTGGGTCAGCTGAGCCATTTTAAGTCTTTGGATTCGACTCATGCAGAATAATAATAATAACAGCAATAACAATACAAACCAACTTGATTACAGTACACAGCGTCAATGGCCATGGCCATCTCTGCTAGCAGCTCTAGATACTTTTCCAGCTTGCCAATGCTTTCAGGATGATATCCTATGCCCAGGGATGAACAAATGAGAAGGTAAAAGACATGATAACTTAAGACTCACCGATCTGATTATTTGTGTGGTCTCTCACTCGAGAATCAATGGGGCAGTCTGGGGCTTTTCCATTGCTCTGCGTCACTTCGGTCAGACTCAGAACAGGACTGCCTGCTTTTTCAGCACTGGGGATCAAGTTGTTGTTGTTGGTTTCCAAAGGGAGGCTCCTGTCAGTTAACTCCTCCTCTTCTGGACATTTGTCAGTGGTCAGTGTGATCTTCTGTCAATACAAAGAGGAGAGTAGAAGGGTCAATGCAAAGACACTGTGAAGATGGCAACGGGCGGACAGAATCTTTCTGTGGCAGGCAGAAATAACATAACAGCACCACTGTCCCAGGGGGTGAAAAAAAAGCAAAGTGCCCAGCAGACACAGGAACTTAAGCACCCTCAAATTACATTCCTGTATTCCTTAAGGCTACGTTTCAACATAGCCCAGGACATGAAAGTGGCAGCTCCTATTCTATCTCATTTCTGCACCTCGATGACCATGGATTACAATCCCAAATAAAAAGGCTGGCGCTTTTTAAGAGGGCGTTGAGAAAGATCATCAATTATTCACACCGGAATGGAAAGTGACCTGTTTTGGAATGTGATTGACACTTACTGCGTATTTGTCCACTAGATCAGAACCTGCAATGGAAAGGTGAAGGATTATCAGAAAAGAATTCATAGTGATCACAAGAACATTAATTGCCTTAAAATAGCACCCACCCATGTCCTAAACTACTTTACAGCCCGACTCAGCTCCATTGTGCTCTCTTTGCCACTGAGGGCACACTTCCTTGAAGGGCTGAGGTGATGCAGGGACACGTTGATACCAAACATGTGAGATCCTGCTTTCCCCAGGGCCCTCTGCACCCACACCCATCACTTTCCACACACCAAAATTGGCGTTCATCTAATCACATCTGATCACACGATGAACTGATGAAGCCTTCTAAGTAGGCAGAAGACTCTCTTATCAAAGTAACAGTAATAAGGTGCAAGGATGGAGGAACACCAGCAGCATGCAGAGGAGCTGTGGGCTCCCCATCCCTGGAGGTGCCCATGGCCATGGATGGGCACTGGGCAGCCTGAGCTGGTGGGGGGCACCCAGCCCATGGCAGGGGTTGGAACTGGATGGGTTTAAGGTCCCTTCCAACCCAACCACTCTATGATTCCATGATTCTATATGAAGCCAGATGCCTCCTATCTGATTTCATTCTGATGCACAGCCACCGTTACCTTCAATGTGCCAGCTCTATAATGCTGCACAGTAACATTTTCTTATTGTGTAAACCAAGGGAGGAAGGAAAAATTCCATTTTGAGAAAAATGGAGCTCACGTGAGAACTGTTAAGTCATATTCCTGAATAAATAAGCAGAAATGCTCTGATGCAGAGCAGCCAGAAATATCCACCACAACAGAACAGAGCAGTTAGTGGAGGTGCTAAGAGATCAGTGAGCAAATGGTGTGCAGTGCAGGGGACCTGTATGGGTTGCTACGGCAAACATCCACTTTTTCTTTTGGAACACATCTCCCAGATCTGAGTGCTCGAGAAACGAGCCGGGCCTTTTTCCAGAGGCCTCTCGATGCATTGCCCAACAGCGCCCATGCAGTGGGGACAAAGAGCCATCTAGTGGCGTGTCACATCCACAGCGTTACCAGCCTGCAGGGGTATCTCAAGTTCCAAACACTAAAGCTAAAAGGTCACCACCTCCCATTTCCCCAGCCGGTTTGTAGCATGCTCCTTCATACAGGCAGCTACTTTAATTGGATGTGGCTCTGGGCGACCTGCCCCGGTGCCCCGTTTAGTGGTTGGCAACCAGAATGCAGCAGGGGTTGGAGTCGGATGGTCTGTGAGGTCCCTTCCAACCCAACTATGGCTCTATGAGAATATTTTCCAACATATCACAGAACCATAGAATGGCCTGGGTTGAAAAGGGCCACAATGCTCACCCAGTTCCAACCCCCTGCTATGTGCAGGGTCACCAACCAGCAGCCCAGGCTGCCCAGAGCCACATCCAGCCTGGCCTTGAATGCCTGCAGGGATGGGGCATCCACAGCCTCCTTGGG
>PPHD01012991.1:3571-17638 GCA_002909625.1 Bambusicola thoracicus | reverse complement strand
CCACTGTTGCAGTATTTCAACTCTTAAGAACTTTTTTCAAGTATATAAAGATACACCATTTGTAGGGCACTGTAACAGCAGGAATGCTCTATTGAGATAAGAGTGAAGAGAGATTCCCCGTTCTCTTTCTATCCAAGCACAAACCCAGGGATGCAAATATTTTTCCTTCAGCATATGCTTCCAGGGCCTGCATTTTACTGCAGCTTGGTACAGCACCTAGCCCTGTGGCAAGTTTGTTTTAAATCCAAAATTCAAGGTGTGATTGTTTTCAAGTAATCAAATTAATATTTTTGTTTCGGAATGCAGCCGATTACTACCTCTTTAACATTGGTACCTGACATCTTGTAAAACTGCAGTGGAGAATAAGCAACAGGATCTGTAGATGATCATCAGCCAGCTGACAGGGATGCTTAGTTAATGAGTCTTCAAGAACATTTCTCGAAGTCAATGTCTACATGAAGATGTACACGATGTCACTTATTGAAGAAAAAAGAATCAGAGTTACAATTAATTAGAAATTCATAATGGCTTTGGTTATAGACATCCCCTATTTTATGTGGTTGCATCTTTTGTCCCTAGAGCTCTTAATGGAATCTGAATTTATTTGCAAAGACTGAATGCAAAATTTTTTGTGTGTGTGTATCATGAGGACTAAGTAAATATCCCTTTTTTCTCTTGTTGTAAAAATGTTATATTATGAAGACTTTTTCTTCAATATCTTTATAGCTGGAAAGGTTGTTAATAGAAAGTTTCATTTAGCATCAAAGTTGTCATGGTGTGAAGACATGGTTGTATATGATCCAGTTTTAATTACCTTGAATTAGGACCAGAAATTTGAGGTCTGAATATAAACGTTCATTCCTCACAAATCATTGCTTTTGCATTTATAAATTTTCCCACAGGGACTGTGTTTTCTATCCAGTTATAACTGAACTTGAAAAGTGAAAGTTAAACAGAGAGTAGACTGGGTTGAATAAATGGCACTTCCTTACTAACTGGATAGTTAGATAAATGTAATGAAAACTGCACAGTATTTTATCATCACAGACCTGAAAAACTGAAGAAAAAAATAAAAAAAAATCTTGGAGGATAAACTTTTGTTAATTTAGTTGTTTAAATTGCAAAATTTAACAAACAAAAAAATGGTTGTTGGTATTTGTTATTAACAATTTACATACAATCTACAACTAAGTCCTCTTTAGTTTGAATAGTGGATCTAGTAGAAGATCCTTCGTGTTTTCTTCTTCATGTTTGACTTTCAACATGACTTTTCATGCTTTTCTATGTAAAATTTGCTTTGTTCACAAGGCAAAAACAAAAAGAAAAATAGATTTTTATTTTGTACCTTGTCTTATTTTACATGTATTTAATCAATTTTTAATTTCTTTTTACTACTTTCTGACTTTTTCTTGCTCTTTCTCAATAAATTTGCAGCTAGTAAGAGGTAGGTATTTCTTGAAAAGGATGTGCAATAATTTTGCAATAATTGTGCAATAAATTTACACTAGCAAAACCCTGTAAATCTGAGGAGACAAGTCAAGGTTTAGAACTAGGTGATGAGTGTTTACTCTGTGTACCCTTGCATAGTGTGGGTATAGTACTTGCCAACAATTAAGAGAAATCATTTCTCATTCAAAATTCATTATATTGTCGCTACAGATTTAGTAACATACTGGCAGTTTCTATTGATTAATCCATGGGTATTGTGGAAATTTGAACCATACTGAAAGTGTCTTTAAAAGGACATACTGATTTTAGCTAGGGAGAATGGTACAAGAGCCTAGTGGTGCAATTATTTTAGAGTATGCCATAAGTATACCCCTCTACTCTGCTGTAGTGAGGCCTCACTTAGAGTACTGTATTCAGATGTAGAATCCTCAGTACAGGAGAGACACAGATCTGTTGCTGCATATCCAGAGCAGGGGCACAAAAAAAAAAGATCCATTGAATGGAACACCTCTCCTCTGAGGACAGGCTGAGAGAGCTGGGGCTCTTCAGCCTGCAGAAGAGAAAGCTGTGAGGGAACCTAATAGTGGCATTTCTGTACCTAAAGGGGAGCTAAAGGAAAGAAGAGGGCAGAGTTTTTAGCAGGATCTGTGGTGACAGAACGAGGGGAAGTGGTTTCAAGCTCAAAGAGGGTAGATTTGAAATATAGCAGTGGTGAAGTAATGGATTCTTATGCATCTAGAAAATAAATCAGAACTAACAGTACTGTCAAGAAGAGAGTTAAAATATATCTTCAACACAAACATAGATATTGATAAAGTTGTATGTTTTTATGGATGGAAAATCTTACACTTTGCTGCTAAATAAAAATCCATGAAACTATGGTCATAGCATTACTACTAGATTAGAAACAGTTGTATTAAATAAAATATTCCATAGATGGGAGGCAATGGAAACAAGTGTTTGAAATGTGTCAAGTATAAAGGCAAATTATTTTAAAACAAGTGCAAAGTTAGAGTGAGGTATTAAATCTTTGTATGATATTGTCTTTAACAGAGTTATGGTAGTGAAACACAGGTTCAAGAAAATATGGAAGTCAAATAACAAGCTCAGTTAATTTCTTTCTGGATGTAGATATACATTGAAAAATATTGAGGAAAATTGCTATAAATTAAATATGCGTGATATGGAAAAACATTGTTTTGTTGAAAAGTCCTGCATAGTAATTTGTAGGGTTTAATGAAAGTGAAAAATTTTCTCTTTTCAAACAATTCATGATTTCCTATTTTCCTCTCAATCATCTGAGTCTGAAAATTCCCACCTGCTTTGTATATGCTTTAATCATTTCAATTCTCTTTTTTAATGCTTGTTCCTGCTGAGGTTTTCTAAAATGCTTTCCATACAACAGCATAAAATATTCATTATGATGGATTCATACACTGATGTTTTTTCTTTCTGTTCCAATGATTCTCAACTTCTTAAGCATGTTTCTGTTTTGACTTAAAATACAGTTATTATAAAATTTAGAGACCTTTCTGGAACTGTTCAGTTGACTGTAATTTCAACTATCATTTAAATAATTTTAATAATTTTTAATCAGTAACAAGCCTTAATTTCACTGTTTATTCCTTGTTTTATATGTGAGAATATATGCCTGTATGAAGGTCCTCTAATTACAGGAGAACAAAAAGTATCAACAGGAATTACCAGTAGTTTTAATAACTTCTGTTGCAATCAAAGAATTTGCTAACTTAAGCAGAAGTTCAGGTACCTGAATCATAAAAGATAATTCTAGTAGCGTACATCTAGCTTCATTCTGTTCAGTGATCAAACGTTCTAAGGAAGCACCTGGGTTTTGGCACAGCTTACTGCAAACTTATCACCAATCTTAGCAGTTTGATATGTCTAGATGTAAACAATATTTTGAAATTCATTTTCCTCAACTCCTTGCTCATTTTAATCCAGTTAAGGTGCACTCAGACATGCCTATCTTTCATTGATGATCCTCACAAAACACTGTTGTAGGCGTTGTCAGTGTGTTTGTGCCTACATACAGAAGAATGAGACAGCTTTCTCTTCCCCTGCCTAGCCTGTATAGAAAGATGCAAAATTAACAAAACCCAAAAGGGAGAAAGAAAACTTGGGTTGTATTGTGGGAGCACTATGACCTTGCCTTGATCAGGAGCTGAGTAACTATGCAATGAGCTCCGGCTAACAGACAGGCTGGGGCACCTAAGCATGAGAAGCCTCTGTACTCTGCATGAGTCAGCAGCTGACAGAGAACAGTGCCTGCAACTACTGGAAAGGTAATTAAGTGACATCATGCTGCACTGATTTGATTGGCAGCTAGTGCAGAGATCTGGCTACAAAATCATCAGTTAATAGCAACAAATGGGAACATTGTTAGGCTGAAAACTTCCACAGCAAAGAAGCAGAGGATGAGTGTGTGCCAAGCCACCACTCAGACCTGGTTTGGATATCGTGTGATCCCATGTTGTCATGCATGCTGGATTCTGTGGATGCCCTGGAGCAATAACTTCATTTGCATGCATGTTTAAGACCAACCCCTCAGTCAGTCTTCTTATCGCAGATAGTGCTAAGCAGTGCTGTGCTCCCTGGTGCTCCTTCCCCTCAAGGGTGCTGTCTTTGCAGGCACCCATTTCTTTCTATATGTAATCTTGCTGACTGTCAGATGCTGCAACATCAGATGCTACTTAAAAAAATAAAAATAAAGCTAAAATCTTGAGCAGCAGTGCTTTTTGTTTCCCACTTGAAACCATTGTGTTTGAACTGATTAATTATTTTCTTAGGTATTGGCTCTAATCTTGTGCTGTCTGACATGTTTTCAACTATTTTGTAAAGTTATCTATTCTAGATGGAAAACTAATCATCCCATGTAGTTTAATACATCAGCTTACATCTATATTGTTGATTGTTGCTCCAGAAATATGTCCTTCTTGTACCTTATTTGCTTTCTCCCAAGTAACTGCAATTTTGATAGAGACATTTCAAAAGCAATATTTCTAAAGACTGTGTTGGGGTCATTATGCTTCAGCACCTTTCTATTTAGCAGTAACTTGTTTTATGACTTGATCTAGACAAGTTATTTTTCTTTTCTAACCTGCACTTGGCATCTATTGTCCTGGATACTTTGAGTTTTGTATACAAATGAACCAGCAACTGTAGTTTGGTGTCAACTGTCTGTAAGAGGCCCTCATGTCAAACCTCTAAAGACCAATATGAAACATTAAAGGAGTCCTGCTCTTGGATAATAATAAGAGGAACAGGTCAGGTCTTAACCAGATTTTTCATTTGTCACATTTTATTCATGTGCTATGCAGTACAAGCCTCCAGCCCCTACTTAAATGCAGTGCCAGGAGCTTCCTATTTTCCTGGAAATACAGTCTACCAAAGTATGGTCTAATTTGGATAGTAACACTTCCATGTTTCATATTGTGTTTTTCTGGATCTTATTTTTATTTTCTTTAAAAAGTTTTCTTAAGTAGCAACAGTTAATTTCAAAATAACACCAAAAGGGATATAGCTCACTTAATACTGATAGTATCTTTAAATGCACATAGTTTACGATGTTTGAAATTATTAAGTCACTGCTCATAGATGGGAATATGTATATTTACATCTTTTTTAAATGGTATCACTGACTGTATACAGGAGATATGGCAAATCTATAATCGTAAAAAGAAATAGTACTTACTGCATAGTATTTAAAGAAAACAACAACAATGAAGTCTTAATCCTGAAGAACTTGTGACCTAAGTTGTATCAAAGAACAGATATGCAGTATGGAATAGTAATATCTGTACATAGCTTTTAATTTCTCTACTAGATAGTATATAAATATCGGATTCTGATTTTTACACATTTTATTATGCTTATTCTGCAATGTCATCAAGTTACTTGTCATCTACACTGTACTAACATACCTGGAAACCTAATCAGTAACAAGAAATTTAACAGTGTAATGTTGGTCATTACTCAGGAGAGACAATAAACTGAAGACAATCTATAAACAGAGAGTGCAAGTAAACAAAAAATATCCTGAGGTGCTACTTAGAATTTGGAAAATGTAAGTGGGTTGCTTCTGTAATAAATAGTCAAGTGTTATGGTAGCTTTTGCTACTTTTTCAATTTTGAAAATAAACTATTAAATAATTAAATAATTTTATTGATTAAGGCTCCAAGGATACCTCACTGTGGCCTTCCAATACTTGAGCATATAAGAGGAGGGGGGATGACTGCTCATATGAGTGGATAGTCCCTGTAGTCAACACAAACATCCACAGCTAGATCGGGTTGCCCAGAGCCCAATCCAGCCTCGCCTTGGAAGTCTCCAGGGAAGAGGCATCAACCACATATCTAGGCAACCTGTTCAAGTGCCTCACCACTCTCTCTATGAAAGGCTTTCTTTATACCTAACCTAAACCTACCCTCTTTAAGTTTGAAGCCATTTCTGTCACCACAGATCCTTCTAGAGAGAGCCTGTTCCCTTCTTTCCTGTAGCCTTTTTTAGATACGGAATAGCCCCTATCAGGTCACCACAAAGCCTTCTCTTTTCCAGGCTGAACAGTCCCAGCTCTCTCAGCCTGTCCTCATAAGAGATGCATTCCATTTCATGGATCATTTTTGTGGCCCTGCTTTGGACACACTCCAACATGTCTATGTCTCTTCTGTACTGAGGACTCCACATCTGGATGCAAAGCTCCAGGTGAGGCTTCACCAGTGCAGAGAAGAGGGACAAGATCAACTCCCTCACCCTGCTGGACATGCTGCTTTTGATACAGCTCAGGATATGGTTGGCTTTCTGGGCTCTGAGGGCCCATTGCTGGCACATGTCCAGCTTTACATCCACCACTACTTTCGGGTCTTTTTCTGGCAGGGCTGTGCTCAATCCTTTATTCCCTCAGCTTGTATTCATAACAGGGTTTGTCTTGAACCAGATGCAAGATCTTGCATTTGGATTTGTTGAACCTCAGGAGGTTCACCTAGGCCCACTGTTCAAGCCTGTCTAGGTCCTTCTGAATGGCATCCCATGCCACTGGTGTGCTGACTGCTCCTCACAACTTGGTGTCATAAGCTAATTTGCTAAGGGGGCACTCAACCCCACTGTCAATGTCATTGATGAAGGTATTAAAGAGTATCAGTTCCAGCAGTGACCCCTGGGGGACACTACTCATCACTGATCTCTATTCAGACGTTGAGCCATTGACCAGTACTCTCTGTACTCGATCCTGCTGCCAGTTGTTCAACCACTGAACAGTTCACCCATCAAATCCATATCTTTCAAATTTGGAAAGAAGAGTATTGTGGGGTACTGTGTCAAGGGTCTTACTGAATTTGAGATAGTGACATTAGCGATGCCATCATAGAAGGCCACTAGGTTGGTAAAAAAGGATTTGCTCTTGCTGAAGCCGTGCTGGTTCTCCCATATCACTGCCCTATCTTTCATGTGCCTTAGCATAGCTTCCATGAGGATCTGCTCAATTATCTTTCCAGGAGACATCTCTAATATAGATACCCTTTTACTCAGATTATCAATTTGTGTATAATCCATTCACATCAGCTAGGTGACTCATTTTTTTCCCCATACTGAGAGCAGGAGTGTGTATGGCAGGTGGTGGGGAACAACGCCATAAAATATCCAGTCAATACTTACTAGAGTTGACATACAAAGCCATCAGTTAATTGGATAAACTGGAAAGGAGGATTGCCAGTGTAATACTTGTCAGAAACCAAAAATTTTATTTCTCAATGTCAATTGTTTACACAATTTATGAATAGTCAAAATCCATGTAGTATGGATGAAATCCAGCAGTCAGGGTGCCTTGTCACTCTGTAGGAAGGTGAGGAGATTGTAGTCTTTTTGTGAGCTGACTGAGGGCTTACACAAGTTGGTGCCACGTTTTAACCTTCAGAATGCTGATTATTAAAAAATAAAAGAAGCTTCATAATTCACAGATGTAGTTATTTAAATGTTGATATCAAAATGAAGCAGTGAGTATTGAAAAGAATAATATGATTTGTGTTAGAATAATTGTGATGTCCATTTTGATACAGTTTTGTGTAATGGGTATCAGCTGTGAAACAGAGATAACATTTTTACTCTTCACTAACAAAAGTCAGTTTATTTCAGTCATTTAGTTGATATTCTCTGTGGTGGAAGGAAGCTGGAAATAAGATGATCAGCTTTCACTGTTGTTTGCATGAAGTTGGTCCCCTAATTTCCTCAGATGTGTTTCATAGGCATAACCTTCCATTGAACTAGTCCGCACTGGCTTTGAGTTTTGTTTGTGTCTATTGCACCTTGTCCTATTGCTGGGCATCACTGAAAAGAACCTGACCCCATCCACTTGACTCTTACCCTTTAGATATTTATAAGCACTGTTAAGGTAGCCTCCTCCTCAAAATTCACACACACTGAGAGACCTTTGAGAAGGAGGGTGCAAAAGAACAGGCAGGCTACAAGGCTTCCTTTTTGACCCAAACTTTTAACTGAGATCCTTTTCCTAGGGAAAATGTGAAAATGTCTGGATGAGAAGTCTGAACTTCAGTGGAAGAATACTTCCAAAAGAAACACTTTTCATAAAAGTGTAATACAGTATCTCACAGAAACATTTCAGAGTATTATGTATGTGACAGCCTGGGTACTACATGCCTGCTGAGAGGACCAGGTGCATATATAGAAAGATAATAATCTCTGCAGGGAGGGGTACAGAAGGGGATTAATTTTAAATGTGCGTGGTTGTATTTTATATGTAAGCAGCTGTATACATAATTATAAAATATTTTTGTGATTCTGTAAGTGAAACTAACATGTTAATGGTTACACTATGGGACAAAACAGGCAGAAATTAATCATTCTGTTTCTATATCAGAAAATCATTAAAATCTTTATAGGAGAAATTTTATAAATATTTATATATCTTGAGAATATAAATCTTGAGAATATATATCTTGAGAATATAAATCTGAAGATGTATATAATTCTTTAATTAGTTTTAAACTTTATCTCAAGTGAACACCAAAGCCAAACCATTCAATGGAAGATGATAGCCTGAGAATTGAAATTGCATGGAAAAATTTCACCAAGTTCGAATTTCTCACAAAATGAATAACTTCACAGTCAAGCATCTATAATAATTATTGTATTTTATCATATTAATGCTTAATGCTTACCTAACAAAATCTATCAAGAAAACTGATTGAGGTATTAGAGAGATCGGTTTACACTAGACCTTTTAGACAAACTCTTTGCACTCATATTGGTTTCAATTTCCTGCTAATTAAAAACAGAGAAAGAACTAAGCACCTTGATTTTAAGCAGGAGGGACCCTCACTTTAGTCCTTCTGTTTGAAGAGGAATTGTGAGCTCTTTCCTGCTACAGCAGTAGCTCTATTAATTTCAAGCGCTACACAATGTTACCTCATGTACAAAGTCATTTCCTTTTGAGAATGCCTTGGCTTTGATCTATTCTCATAAGAAAGCTCCCCATATGAATATCATCCGTTGAATTTAATCATTTTCACTGCCCTTTCCTGAGGTGTTAATGTTGCCAGTGTGTTCATTCATTGTTAGTTGATCACATTTCTATTATGAGATGCATTCTGCAAGTCTGCAGTATTAAAGTGGCTTTATTGGAGCCACAAATAGACACTCATTGATCATTTCTCGCACTTCTTTCTAGTTCAAATCACACTGTATAAAACTGAAATATGCTTATGAGTGTTTCAATAAGAAAATTTACATATATTTTTGTATTGTATCTAAATGGTGGAAATCCCCTTAAAAGTTAGAATTCTATAAAGTATACACTTTTATAGTGTATATCCCTTTTTTAGGCATGACACTACAATAGTCACTGTGGTTATTGCTGGGACAAAGAGCAAGCACACAGAAATTCAGTATGTATTTTCTAATTACAAAGCCTTGGCTGCAAATTTTCTGTTAGCCCCGATGTTCCAAGGGAATACATAATTGTGTGATAATATCTTTCTTAAATTGCTTACTGAGAGGTAAAACATCTAAACTTCAAATCTAGAAGATTTTATCAGAGAATCATAGCTATTTTTCTTCACTCTTTATGGGTTCAATACAGATTTTTAAACTACTTTATTAAATTATTTTTAGATGGTAATATTAGTCATCTGCTATGCTCAACAGACAGTTCTTTTTCATCCAAAGGGAATAGTCATAAGGATATATGGTAAACAATAAGCCATGTAAAATGCATTTGTAGGAGTGCTTCCTTTATTACTCCTACACTGATAATTTCAAAGACGAACTGAGCAATTAAACTGTTCTCACCAATTGACCTGGAACTGAGAATGGAGATCTTCAGAAGGTAATGCATTACTTCATATATTCCATTTCACTCTTTTTCCATGTAAGATTTTAATGACTTTATGAAAAAAAAAAGAAAAAGAAAAAAAAAAAAAAGGGAGAACACATACAAATTGAAAAGCTAAGAGCTCTTATGCCTTCAGGAAAAAAAGCTTTTTTTTCCCAGTTCTTCCATGACATCCAAGTGGAGCCATTACTTGTACTTATGGGAGGCCATTCTTCCTATGAGAGAATTCTATGCGAGCTATGGGAGCACATTAATCTGTATCGTGATTTTTCCACTAGATTATGATTCCATAAGAAATAACCAGTTACATTTTTCTCTGGTAAATTCTGATGCAGGTATAGAGATAGATTTTATTAAGAGATGTTCCCTTTCTAATAGACCAAATCAATCAGTGAAATACAACATGAACATCTTTGATGTTCTATAATACACAGTTGGAGAAAAAAGGGATATCATTTTCACCAATCATTTTTCTCCTGGTGTTGTTTCATCTCCTATTTCCTTCTTGCAAAAAATAAAATATGATTATGTATGTCATGTGAAGATAAATTTCTTTGTAAGTTGCTGTGACATTAGATTGATATGGCTCAAGTGGCCTCAATATGGTAACATAGAGAGATGAAGAAAGATTTATTTCATGAAATGTGTTAAGAAAACAATGAGTATAAATACAGTTTATTAAATACTAATCATGTCTTGAATGTCAAGGTTTGTCACAGTTTGCTACAGAGTTATTTTGTGTTATTCTAGCTAATGGTTTAATATCCATGGTATGGCTATTTGAGTTCTGTAGTGTCTAGAGTGCTCTGCATTGATCATCAGTGTGCTCACAGCTCCTGCTGTTCTCAGCAGTGAGACCCAATGATCCAGTGGGCTGCCTCCCACAGATGCTAGGAAAATTAGCCCTGCAGATGTTGCTTTTAAAATTTATAGCTAGCAGACTTCACACTACCACTAAGTCCACTTGTTTCAAAAGGTGTTTTTATGGAGAAGAACAACAAAATAAGTTTTTAATATTTGAGATCTACCTCTCATGTTAGTCAGGATTTGAGATACATAATAGCCAGTTTCTCAACAAAATTCCTGAAAGACTAGGTTAGTTCTAGTGCTTTGGAGTCTTTTTCCACTCTTTCTGGTATCTTGGTATTGTAATTTAGTCAGAACAATATATTCTCAAAGACACTTTATTCAAACCTGTTTTTACTTAAGCAGGTTATTGAATCTTTCACAGTAGCATCTCTTTTCTCCCTTTGAACTCACTTTCTCCTTTGATTCAGCTATCATTTCAAAATGGACTACAACTTCCTTAGAAAACACCCCTAAAACATGATGAACTTAATCAAGTTCCTCTCATCCAGAATAAAATATCAACAGGGAGAATTCACATCTCTATTTTGTTAGTCTTAAGATAACCAGCTATGTTCTTCAGCTCCCACTGACTCTGTTTGCTTAAGTCTGGATGGCCTTTAATGTAAAAAATAACAGCATTTGGCATGGAGATGTTTAAAAGTCAGACATCAGGACTAACAGAAAATCTGCAGCCAAGGTTTTTTAATAAGAAAATACATACTGAATTTCTCTGTGCTTGCTCTTAATCCCAGCAATAACCGTAGTGACTATTGTAGTGTCATGCCTACAAAAGTCTAATTCAGTAAAGCATGGCAGTCAGAAAGCAATGACTAATTCTTCACAAGCTGTTTTTTCTCCTCCATTTTCTCATAATTAAAGAAAAAAACCAAATACAGCTATTTTTATATTGTAACATAAAATGTCTGCAAAGAGTACAAGAGTAAATTGTATGTTGTGTTTTAAGACATCATACTTCTCAGTATCACTTAAACAGTCTGCATTATGCTGAAGTACTTTCATGTTTTTTAATCTACAAGAAAATTATTTACAAATGCCTCCTGCCCCTTTTATCTGACGGATTCACATTCAGTTTAGATTTCTTTGTAGAGAGCATCAGTGCCCGCCTGACTAAAGATTTTAAGCATATGTGAAGTAAAATTATCTTATGTTTCACACTGATTGAAAAGTTGAGCTATCTAGGGGATTATGGAAGAAGTATAAGTGGTATCACTCATCACATAAACTCCAAAGGCGAAGAGATTTGTCCCCCTCCCCCCCGTATTTTTTTATTTTCTCTTTTTTCTTTTTTTTTCCTGAAATAAATATGTAATAATAATAAAAAACATATAAAAATTTAAAAAGGATCCTTCAACTCCTTCTCTCTGCCAACTTTGTTTTTCATAAGAACTAGCCCTCTCTTGGGTTATCTCCAAAATATTTTTTGGGCCACTATGTGAAACACGCTGTCATACTGATCACTGAAAGATGACACTTTAAAAATACAAATTCAGAGAGAGCTTGATAACCCTCATTGTCAAACAGAAGGCAAAAATGTGGCAAATGTACTCAAGTGAATTTTCAAATCTAAGGAAGTGGATGGCAAAAAGACTGAAGAACTTGTCAGTCTGGGCTGAATCTACTGGCCAGAAGGGGTAAAAGGAGAAATAAGACACACACGCACACAAAGACAACAACAACAACAAAAACCCAAAACAGCAGATGATGATGATGCTCTGTCTAAAGAAAATATTCAGTACAAAACTTCTTTAATTTAAAAAGTAATAAAAAAAAAGAATTAACTAAAGTAGTATAGAAAACTATTTGTCACCATCACCCTCAAACTGCAGTCTGGGTCAGAGGTGAAAACAACCTCTTTTGAATACATTTTAATACAGGAAGTCATACAAATCTGTGTCAATGTTCTTGGATAATACTAGGGGTGAAGCTGAGACATCTAACTGAACAAACGCATCATCTTCTCCTTTACAGCATATTGGCCTACAGCAAGAATCAGGTCACTGCAATGCAGAGAATCAGTCCATGGCACATGAACTTCACAACAAGGTTTTTATGTGTTGGAAAAAATTAATTCTAAAATAAAAGTAACGAAAAATATGCATCAATTCTTATGAAACTAATCAATTTACTTAATTTTTCTTGAAGTTTCCTTTGTTAGCCTTTTCTCTTTCGTGATTTAGACTTTCTAGGGAAATAATATATAATACTTACTGAGATTTGTGTTAATGCTAATTGTTTTCAAAAGAAATTGCGATCTTTAAACTGATCTGATTTCTATTGCCTGCTTTATTTGTATAATATGAGTTAATTCTCCTTTCGGGTGTTTTTCTTAAAATATTTAATGCTCAGATGAATGAACTTCCATGTCTTTTGAAGCTGAAAATCTATCTCCAAGAGAATAAAGGAAATAATTTTTAATCAGCTGCTTTGTAGGTGAGTTTTTGCCCCATCTCAGTCATTATAATGAATATATAAAGGAAGAGTTATTTCTCAGTATGGTGCCACAGTGCAAAATTGGAGTAGGAGACAAAAAATATACAGGCACAAAAGATGGTGTACTGTATCCAGGCCTGGGACCCTCGGTACAAGAACAGGATCAGAGGAGGGCCACTAAGATGATCAGAGGGCTGGAGCACCTCTCCTATGAAGAAAGGTTGAGGGGACTGGAATTGTTTAGCTTGGAGAAGAGAAGGCTCCAGGGAGACCTCATTGTGGCCTTCCAATACTTGAAGGGGGAATGGCTCTTTATGAGGGTGAATAATTACAGGATAAGGGGTAATGGATTTAAACTGAGAAGGGGAGATTTAGCTTAGATATTGGGAGGAAGTTTTATGCACAGAGGGTGGTGATGCACTGGAACAGGTTGCCCAAGGAGGTTGTGGATGCCCCATCCCTGGATGCATTCAAGGCCAGGCTGGATGTGGCTCTGGGCAGCCAGGTCTAGTGGTTGGTAACCCTGCATGTAGTAGGGGGGCTGAAACTAGATGATCTTTGAGGTCCTTTTCAACCGAGGCCATTCTATGATTCTACGGTCCTGTGGTGCAAAACAGTTTCCGTTTACCTATCAATAAGCCCTTTTTTATCTGAGCTAACTTTTTTCAAGGCTGGTCACGGGTGCCACCTTCCAGGGGACTAACAGTGCACTTACAGCAAAAAGAGTCATCTCATATCACAGTCCCAGACAAATCTACCTAAACTCTTCCATAATTTTACTTACAGCACCATTTTTTTTTTTATGTCATCCCTTTGCCCACTTTTCAAAGATTATGATTTTCTATTAAGTGGCCTTATTTGGCTACTCTATAATGTATTCTTACAGAAACCTCAGGGCATATGTACTGTAATAGCAGGTATATATATTGCTTTTTTTTTTTTTTTTTTTTTTTTT
>PPHD01012990.1:0-10814 GCA_002909625.1 Bambusicola thoracicus | reverse complement strand
TCACACACAGGGGCTATTTATCACGTTTATCAAGAGTTAAATATTCATGAATGTTCAGTCTTTGCCACATAAAAATATAATAAAGATAGTGTAAAAAATATGTGCACACATATAGCTCTTACAGGTTATAAATTAAAGAATTATATACATAGAATTGAAAACATGGTGAATCTTCTTACAATGACCTTACTCTTAAGTTAAACAAACATATTACTAATATATTTCCCTGACACAGCCACAGAATTTTTTTTATAATATGATTCATACTAGTGTGATATTACCCCTCTCTTCTCTCAGTCTCAGATATATATTTTGTTTTTCTTGTCTACTCTGAGAAAGATTCAGGAGAAGAGACTTTTCCCCTCCAAACAATCATGTTTATTTTTGCTTTGGACAGGTTTCTCTTGATGTTGTCAATGCAATATTATTTCTGTGTCATTTTTCACCGGAATATAAGTGAGCTACTTTAAAAAAAAAAGCAATTTACTGTAGTCTGCTCAAATCATCACTGTGTATATACTAATGACTTTTGAGCCTGGATTTTGCATAAACAACTCATCCAATATGCACTTTTTATTTATATTTTTGCATCTAATCACAGAGTCACTCAGCAGATAGGACTGGAAAAGACTTCTTGGATCATCTGTTCCAATATTCTTGCACACAGGAGACTTTTTTTCCACTGCTAGTCTGTCATGTGGAGATGTGTATATGTGTGTGAACACAAGATCATACATATACACACACACAGGAGGGCTACCCTGAAAGTGATGCCTCCTATTTTATTATGTTGGCCCACCATATCAGAGGAGAATGTTGCTGATATGGCAGGAGAGGCTGAACCTTCCCACCAATATTCTGTAACATTTTGCCATGCCACAAATGGCAGCAGAGGGGCAGTCAGGCAGTATGGCAACTGACAAAGAAGTGTGTATAGAGCAAAGGTGTAGAATTGAATTCTTCCATGTGCAAAAACTTGCATCCACTGACAATCATCAATGCTTGCTAAACATTTAGAAGTGGATATGAACACAGCGAAATGATGGCTAGTGCATTTCAGCAGTGGACAGAGACATGAATGGTAAGCCATGTTCTGAATACCCATGTATCACTGTCACACCACAAAATAAAGAGCATCTAGATCATCTCATCCATGCACATTCATTTGTATTTCTTTTTAGATGCTATCCTGTTTACCCTTGTTCCTTTTTCTACCTATGGGCAGCCATTGCTAATGCTGATATCAACACTTCCTTCCTCCAGCAGCTTTAAAGTCTTCTTTACCAGGTATCAAATCTGTAACTGAAGATGCCTTTTCCTTCCTCAGACAAACTGACTCCATCTGAACCTAGCAGGTTTCTCAAAACAAGTTCCATGATGTAAGTAGCCAAATTCCTGGGTATGACATAAGTCCTGTTCATTCAATAGGTTTGACTGGCCCTTTCAAATTTCTTCCCTCTGACTGGGATGGCTGTTAAAAAAAAAAAAAATAACAAAAAACAAACAAACACCTTCTTTCCTGAATCTCTTACTACTGCTTCCACTTCTCCCTAGTGCTTCATACTCCTCAGAATTCTGCTGTCTCTATCATCATTACCCATATGAAACAACAGCAACAGGTAATGATCAGTGTACTGTGCAAGGTTTGGTAGTCTCTTACTGACATCTCTGACAGAAGAACATGGTTGACAAATTCACAATTTGCACCACTTGGAAGAGAATCATATACGACTGTCACTCATCACCCTTTCTTGTTTACATTGGTTGTTATACAGCTTAGTCAACTCCATTGCCTCTCATGAGGTAATGGGTCTTTCCTTGTCAGTCTACAGAGCAGTGAAGCAGTTCTTCAAGGGCACCTCAGGATTTGAGGGAATTCTTACTTCTGCTGATCTTTGCTGTTGCAAGCTTCCATTCCTCTGCATTACTGACCTTGAGAAACTTTGATTTTTATGTTAAATATATTTGGCATATAATTGTATGGCTTTCTTTCATTTTTATATCTAAACTTTGGAAATAATATGAACTACATTCTTGATAACATACCTTATCAGGATAATAGACAAGTCAAAACTGATTGTTGAACTCAAAAATCAGTTTTTAACCTAACAAAATGCTACTTCGAGAAGCCGATTTTCATCTCTTATTGGTTTTTTATCTCAAGATTGAAGCCTAGAATATCAATAAAAATTACAGTATCATAGAAGCATACAGTGGTTGAGGATGGAAGGAACTTCTGGAGCCTCTCTGCACCAGTAGGGATACGCTAGAAAAGATGGCTTTTGGATATCTCCAGGCATAGAGAGCTCGTTCTCCCTCAGTAGCCCATGCCAGTGCTCTATCACCAGCACAACACAGAAGTGCTTCCTGATCTTCAGAGGTAACCTCCTTCATTCCAGTTTGTGCCCATTGCCTCTTGCCCTGGCACAGGACATTACTGAAAAGAGCTTGGCTCTATCTTCTTTGCACCCTCCTGCCATGTATTTATACACACTGATTAGACCCTCTGAGTCTTCTCTTCCAGGTTGATAGTCCCAGATCTCTCAGCTTTTCCTCATAGGAGAGATGCTTCATTCCCTTCATCATCACCATGGCCTTTCACTAGAGTTTCTCCAATAGCCCTGTGTATCTCTTTAACTGGGGAATCCAGAACTGAGATCAGCATTTCTGGAGTGTCCCTACCAGGGCTGAACAGAGGGAAAGTTTACCCCCCTCAACCTTCTGGCAATGTTGTTTCTAATGCAGAATTAATTTCTTTCTTCTATAACAAAGCAAAATGCCATGCAGACAGTGAACAGCAGTCTCACACTGTTTAATTTCAAGTGTGAGATTTGTTTTAATTCAAAATGTAGCATTTGATCAAATTTCAAAATGATATTTAAGTCTTTTTTTTCCCCCCACTTAGTTGTATTTATGATCAAATAATTAAACCTGCAGTGCTTCTGGGGAACTAGGCCACATTTGCTTTTGATGTATTAAGAAAGAGGTATTGTCAAAAAATACTGCCCCAGGAAGTAAAATATGAAGATTATCCTTTTTCAGTTAATAAATAAATGACATACTAAAAACACAAAATGCTTTGGGAGTCTCATATTTATAATGGTCATGTGCATTAAGAGCTGTGAGGGGAGGAAGTGTATTTGGCAAAAGTCACATTTTGTAAGACATAACGGGAAAAATACTAATCTCTACTCTTTGAATATAAAACAAGATTGGAGAGGCACACTCTGCTTTTGCTAAAGACAGTAGAACCAGAAACACTTAACACTTATTTTCAAAATTGCTGGTTATTTTCCTGATCTGTTTGTTGTTGTTGTTGTTGTTTGTTCGTTTGCTTGCTTGCTTTGTTTTTTTTTTTGGCAAAATTACACCTTCTTAGACACAACTGATTAAAAACTGACTATAACTAATGAAAGAGAGGGAGCTTAAACTGTTTCTTCTTGCGTGTACCTACATTTCTTTCAGGTTTTATACCCAAGCTTACCGTAGACATCTGAGAGGCCTGTCAGGAAATTTTAGTGAATTGTAATTGAAGATTATGGGCTCTACTGTTTAAGATTTTATTTAATTATTATTTTAATTGTTATATCTAACTTCTGAGTTTTTTATTTTTAATGTAATTATCTAGAAAAGAATATTTTCAATTTCTCATTTCTTATGCTTTAAAATTTTATCTTGTCCCATCAAAGCAAATAAAACAACTTGCGGATTTTTTTAAAAAAATATGCAACTACTTGCATGATTTTTATTTGAAATTGGAGTCTGAATGTTGAAGAAACTACAAGCAAACAAACAAAAAAAACCAAAATAAATAAAAGTTATATGGGGCTCAGTAGTCATCTCTGATGAAAAATAAATTCACACTCTTTTCAGTCTTGATTACTGCAGTGGTAAAGGATAGAGGAAATGTACATTAATTGATCTTGACTCATAAGGATCTGATAGGAGAAGTTCTATTAATCCAATTGAATCATACTCAAAATGAATGCTCTGGTCAGATGTTTGATAAAGCATGATAATCTCATTCTTTTCATCAAAAACAAATTTCTAAATATTAGTAAGATCTTTGAAATAATGAGCCTTTGGTCTAGTTACAAATATTGCTGTTTTATACCTTTAGATTTGAAGGTACTATTCTGCCACTTCAGAGGACACTAATCAATTTTTCTCTGAACACCATGGAAGAACATCCCTCTTGCAGCTGCAATTCTGTTAATTTCTGAGTGAACAAAAGGAAGATTTGTCAAACTTCTACAGAAAAGAAAAATAATTAAATAGCTGAATGACATCTATTAACAGGACAGAAACTTCTCCTATATAGCCTAACACCTTCTGTAGCTAAGCCTCTGCTTGATTTATCTCATTATCAAAGATTTAATGACAACAGTTGGATGGGTACAAACATAAGTGAAATAAAACCTTTCTTTCCAGTTGTTTTCAATCTCTTGGCAAAGTGACAAGGAAGAAAAGCTAAAATTAGCCCTGGTAACAACAGACAAGGAAAAGGTTGAGGTACTCAACTACTTTTTTTGCCTTGGTCTTCTCTGATAACTGCCCTCAAACAGCCCTTTGGCTGTTTGTTTTGGTAGTGTCTTGCTTCAATTTATAGGAGGGAGAGGAGGTTCTTTGATATATGTATGTTGCTGAGCAACTTGTCCGAGTCCCCTAGAGAGCAATATTCAGCCGAGGCATGGCACGGATGAGGCCGCATACCAATATGGTTACTAGTAGCCAAGCCACTTAATAACTGCACTCAGGAGTTTATATAGAGTGGTACAAATAACATGCTAAGTAGAACAAGGCATGGTTCTCATAACTTGCAGTTGCTTCCAGCTTGTCTCATGGCACCTGGCACAGCGGTCTTTCTTGCAGCTCCGCATTCCTTTTGTCTACTCCCATTGGTGTTCTGTGTGAGACAATGATCCATAGCAGCTGTTTTACTTGCAGTGACCCAGGGGGAGCTAAACATGACCTTCCTGGGTCAGCCATCCATACACATATGTATACCTGGCATGAGATTAAGAACAACATTTCAAATGATGGTCCGACTAGTTTATTACAAATCTTAATAAGGGAGATGGGGAAGGGGAGGACGGACACTATTAAGGATTGGGGTGATAGGGAAGGGAAGAAGGGCAATAGAAAAAGTAGGAAATAGAAGCAAGGAGTCTTTATAGGTACAAATTAGTGTGATGAGGAAGGGAAGAAGGGCAATAGAAAAGATAGGAAATAGAAGCAAGGAGGCTCTATAGGAAGCATGATGGAGATAGTCACCACCATGGGCAAATCCTGCTCAAACAACCTTGTGGCCTTCAGCGATGGTATAATTGAGTGAGTGTGATGAACTGGAACATGTTGCCCAGATAGGCAGTGGATGCCCATCCCAGGTGACATTCAAGGTGAGGCTGGCTGAGGCTCTGAGCAACCAAATCTAGCTGTAGGTATCCCTGTTCATTGCAGGAGAGTTGGACTAGATGATCTTTAAAGGTCCCTTCCAACTCAAATGATTCTATGATTCTATGATTTTCTCTCTTCTCCCTTTTCTTCCCAAACTCATTTCCCCTTTCCTAACACTAAGGAATGATCAAACCAGAAAAGTCTGTGTGGAAATTTTAGGGAATTTCCATCAAGTGAGTTCTAGAGTACATGATTAGATAAATGTGATCTAGGTACAGATAAATTTGCCTGAAATGGAGGATGAGGTAAATAAACTCCAGAGGTCCCTTTCAGTCTTATGGTTTTACGGGGAGGGGAAGGCTAAGTAGTAACTCTTCCTCACTTATCAGTGATATTTCTTTTGTTTGGAATACAGACATCTTTCCAGCCACAGTTGAAAACCTGCACTGTGCGACCACAGAAGCATAGACTTTCATCCTTCCAGCAAAGAAAACCACTCTTTATGTTAATCTATCCTTTCTTACTCTGGATAAAAAATGCCACTTTCTTTTTCATCTGCTGCAATGATGAATATCTGCACAGATATATGTTTCAGTTGCTTGTCAGTTTAGTCAGCAACCATAGCAATATTTTTACTGAGCATTCATGTATCTAAAAACCGTCCTTGGTACTCAGCTGGTACACAGTCCAAACAAAATCATTCTGGATTGTCAGAGAGGAAGAATGTTTTTTGTTTCAAACACACACTTAAACACAGTTACAGAGTTGCTTTTGTAGAACAGTAGTCACTACTGCTGCTACGTTAATCCAAAAGCATGCATGCACAAGTGTGTTTTGCAAGTAGATGAAAGGATTACTTCCTGGGGTGACTATTCCATCCCACCGCACTAGCGATTATTACTTCAGCAAAACTAATCATATCAAAATAACGAAGTGAGAAAGGTTAAGTTAACAGGTTTTAAAACAAGGTATTTCCTAGGACAGAATTCTGAATCTATCTTCGTAGCAGAAGAGCCAAGATATCAGAGTGATGGTAAATTCTGCCTGGAAGTCAGGACAGAGAAGAAGCAATAATAAGCACCTGGAGATGGCTGCAAGGAAGATCTAGGAAAACATATAAGTGCAAACCATAATGGCACGTAACCACATTAAACCAGAATATTTCTTTCCCTCTTCTGCACAACATTAGCTTTCTCCAATTTTCCAATATTGTACTTTCTCTTTGCTAAATCTGATGCTTGGGCTGCTGTCCTGAATCAGTTTGTCAAATTCACCATATTAGTAAAAACACTTGATCCATTTTTCCTCCACTGTTTATTTTAGGTTTATATAGTTCATATTCACCTGTGATGATTTAATGATTGTATGACTGTTGAATTAGCTGGCTATCTTTCATTCTTGTTTGCGTATTGGTTTACTACTGGCTGCAGAAGGATGGACAAAATGCCTGCTTGCATCACTGACAGTTTTTTTAGTAAATCTGGAAACATTTGTTTGTATCAAATGGCCATGTCATTTATGCAGTCCTATTTATGTATATGTATACCAGATGAAGAATGCATATCAGATTTATCATTGCTAACCATAACTTTTGTCTTTCTGGATCTAATTCACAACATGGGCACAAGTCTCTGAAGCAACACCACTGATGGGATAGAAAGACAGGTCAAAAACATTCAGATCTTGCATCAGGGCATTAGTAGCAGTAAAATGTGCCTACAGAAGTATTTTCTTTAGCTGGAGTGAACAAACTTGGCAGATCATAAAAAGGAGGGAGTTCTCTATTTCATTTTTCTCCTGTCTTGTCTGCAAAGTCCTTACTCAGCTCACCTTGATGTTTAGCTTTTGTGAGTTACTTCATTTCAGTAAAAATGCTAAGAATACTGTAGATCTGTTGAAGCTTATCAGATTTTTGCTGAGCTGATATATAGAATTGGCTCAGCAACCAATCCTCCAAACCCTATAACATAAAGGAGGGAATGTTGCAAACAAGAACATGGGAATTAATTATGAAATCTTCATTTTACTGGTAGAATGTTGTTTAGACATTTTTGCTACCTGTGGAAATATATTGGAAGATTTTAAATAGGTGAAACTTCTCATCACCACCTGGGAAGTGGGATCCAGTAAAGTAATTAGGTTTTCATTCTTACTTTAACAGTACTGGATTGGGTTGACATTAACAGACTGATAAATCACCATTAGTAAATTATAAATGTACAAGTTCACTCTGGTCTTTAGTATTGATATGTATAATGCAGGATAGGTAATTAGTTAGAAATCAAATAAATACTCCAAACTTTTAAAGTATTTTACATTTATAAAATAACTTTCAAACTTAACTCTCAATGTAAGGACTACTCAAGTGTAAATACTACTCTGTGATTAGACACCATCACTACTAAGCATCTGCTCATTTTCATTCCTGTTCTCTGCATTTCCTCTGATTATTTGGCTTGATTTTTGGCAAGGTATTGAATAAGAATCTTAGAAGTAAATATATACTTAACTATAACTTATAGACTTACTCTTCAAATAGTAAACTAAACTGTTATTAACCTCTTTTTGCTAACTCTTCTTCCTATTTATTCCATGTTGATTATGTGTGAAAGAGTTCTTTCACACCACAACTCCAATTTCAGCACTCTTGCCTGTCTTTCTCAACTTTTTAAGGTTATAGAATTAGCAACTGTTTGCCAAAATCTAGAGACTCTTTGTGTACTATATGAGAGAGACTCCACAAATGAGCAGTGCTATCATTTTCACTGTTACTATCTCTCGTTGCCCTGTTCAGATCATCCACATTTCGATTCTGTGGTCATGCTGTATCATCTTGTTAAATGAAGATAATATTAAAATTGCTTAACTCAAAAGTCTTATTAACACAAATACTTACTGGACTCAACTTACTGGATTTTCTGCTGTCAACTAGAGTTTTCATCTTGTGCAAAAATGAGCACAACGGATAAGTGAAAGCCACCTAAGATAAGCAACAGTGGAAGGTGGAGATATTTGGAGATGAGGAAGTTAGAGATCAACACTTATTTTATCATACAAAGTATTTTCTGTTTTTCTCCTGCCTCTAAAGATCTCAAATCTCACTAGTAAAATGTACTTGTCTCTTATCATGATTGTTATATGATGTAATTAGCATCCATTAAAATTCTACATTAATTATTTAAGCTGGCAGTTAGTGTAATTCAAAATCATGCAGCAAATAATTTAAAATGTGATATTTTATGTATTTAATATATGGAAGTACTGGTATTCAATAATGTGGATTTTTGTTTGTAATAGATACTCTAGAAATTACATTAGTGATGTTTATGCTTTTATGTTGTATTATTAATTTCATTCTATAAATAATTTAAGAGTCACTTCAAAAATAAATCTCTATGCTTATTGATATGGTGATTGAAACTACTAGCATCCAGTTGCTTATCAGCTTCTGAGTTTGTTTGTTTATTCAACTGTACCCTTTCCTGTGCTCTTTGTTGTATTTACGTAGTTTTGCACATATCGTGCTAGTAGGATTAGAAGGTTTTGATGAGCATGTGTGTTTAGTATACAAAATAAGGTTGAATTTTCAGGACTTGAAACTCTCCAGCAATGCTAAGTTGGTCTCTACAGAATATTACTGAATGCTTCTCTATAGACTACATATCTACCTAAAGAAAACCACATTACTCTTGGATTTATGTCATTTAGTTCTAACAGTATATGACAATTAGAAATGAAGATGCATTTGCTTTGCTGGGAACTCTCCTCATCTTCTAACCTTACTGTCTGTAGTTTCTTGTAGAATAATTAGAAGCAAGCCCAGCCCTGTGTGGCACAAGCTTTTCCTTTTTTATTTATCTTGAAATAAATCTCCCTCCTTCCACTGAGATAAACTCCATAATTGATAATGAACTTGGAGTTTTTTTTTCCCTCATACAATTACATATAATCTCAAAAGACATATAAATTAGGGGGGACTCTGGTGATTTATTATATTAATTTTTCTAAGGGTATAATGAAATTGTTCAGAAATCCAACAATGCTAAAAAGTAGTACTTTATGCAATTAAAGTCTGCATTCACAATTGTGTGTCATGCATGCAAGAAGGATAACAAGTTAGATTTTGAATAGCAATACTGGGAATTAGTGCAACTTCATGCTGGAACTCAACATATTTTATGTGTGAAAATAACAGCCTAAATCACAGCCTTCATGCAGATGTAGAAGTGAGCAAAATATCTTAAATAAATGTTCAACTCTGTGTGGTATATAAATATAACATAAATATCCACATAAAAGCAAATGCATTATATCTAAATTTGCATACACGATCACATGTATAGCTGTAGAAAACAATTTCAAGCACATTCCAACATCTGTATGTATCTCTATATGCTTGTATGCATGTTTGTAATGATTTATGTCTTTAGATTGCTAAATTGCAAATAAATGTGTAAGGATGTAGTATTGTCTGCACAAACTGGAAAATTCATCATCAGATTAAAAGCATCCAAGCTGAAAATAATTCTTTTTGTGGCAGTAATAATGCTGCAATAACTATGAAAATAAAAATATTGTAACCTTATTATATCTTTATTTAACTTGGTAAATTTACAGTGCAATATTTAAAATTAGCACATACATTTGATGTGCTTATGTTTTGTTACTATTATATCTTCTGTTGATAAAACACGGTCATTTTTACACTAGAGTATCATTGTCATGTGTAAGCAGATATGACCTGTTAGGAGTAAATGTTGCAAAATATCTGATAATATTTACTTAGATAACAATACTTAGGTACTTTCACTCAACTTAATGCTTTCTGAAGAAATATAAACAAAGGCTGATGAAGAATGGTGAAAGTGAATTTCCTGGAAGACTTTTACTAGAAGAAGCAAGAGATCTCTGTGGTGTTTTGTTTTGTTTTGTTTGTTTGTTTGATTGGTTTTGTTTTGTTTTTTACTTCCGATCTTTAATTATCTGAAAGAACAAAGAGCATATTCATGGAATTCACTATTAATCAGTCTGGCATTTCAAGGAAAGAAATACTGAGCACAACAGAAAAAGAGATAAAACAAATGGATGAAATGTTAGAAATATGGCAGTAAATACCAAAATGAGGTCTGACACAAAAATAGCACAAGTTAACATATTTACAGACAGTCTGAAATAAGGTCACTGCTGAAGTAGCTGTCATCACGCTGGATGCTACCAGACAGTATCAAGACAATGTGAAGTACAATAGAAGTTGACCAGAGGAAGCTTTTATGCAGAGGCATGTTTTCTCCACAGAACAAAGAAAAAATGTACCAGTACCGAGGCAGTGCTCATGATGTGGCTGCAGAAGCTGCCATTGCAATATGAATCTGCACATGCAGAACATAACAAAGAACAATATACGTTGATGTTTTTCA
>PPHD01012989.1:0-17638 GCA_002909625.1 Bambusicola thoracicus | reverse complement strand
ATATATATATAGTTAAAGACATTACGAGATCGGAGCGTTCATACTGACTGTTGGCGATCAGTTCTCACCCGCTGTTGAACCACGAGCACCGACCCTGCGCTCCCTCCAGCTACTGAAACACAGGCAACTACAGAGCACCCAAAGCCTTCCCGCTCCGCCTCACGCCAGTTTAAGGCTTTACTTTTGGTGTAAAGCTCCGGGCCCTCTCCTGCCCCGCCCCGGTTCCGTTTGAGTCCTTTGTCTCGCCAGTCTTCTTCCTGCGTAACGCTGTTGGCAGCCCCTCGGGCTCGCATTGTTCTGGCCTGGCGACCCGGGCTACCCTGAACGCCCGCCTGCGGTGGCCGCGTTGCTGGCATGCCTGTGCTCAGCTGGCTGTGCCACCGCAATGTCACCGAGCGCTTGCTCGTTGCTTCCACAGGTGTAGAAGGCTTGTATTCAGGTTAAAAGCAAGCTCGTACTATACTCAACACATTTTTAATAAGGAGATGTTACTGGCTCTGTCTTGGCTGCCATGCATACCCTCCTGCAGTTTATGTAACTTTCCATTAATTTATTTACTATTAATGAACACAAAACACTGAATGTATGTATTTGTTAAAACTACATATTAAGTGGTTTCCTCATACGTATAGAAAAAAGGCAAATATGGTACTACAAATTGTAAGATAAATAGTCCTGGAGTCAATATATTACATTACATCTTATATTCTGAAATATCAAGAGTAGTCTTGTGATCCTCTTCTTGTGTGAAGAAAGTAGAAAAATTAAAATATTATTGGTTTACAGTGGCTACTTTGCTTCTAAGCTAGCAGCAGGAACCAGCAATTGCTTCCTGCTAATGGAGGAAGTCTTCTGAGTCAAATACGTGTATGGAATTTCATCAGTCTTCAGTTTGACATGCTTTTTAACGAATACTGGTGTAGAGGATCTTCAATTGCAAATTTATGGAGCAAAGTTTTCTATGGAACTATAGAAACTGAAAATACCATTGGAACCAAAAATAACACATAGTAAAGAAAGACCTGCTCTGTGCAGATTATTTAGGGTTTAGACCTGAAATTATTAATCAGTGAAGCTAGTAATAGGTTTCACTGAATATATAGATACTGACCTTTATTTGTCAAAAACTGCAAAGGCAAGAAGTATCTCCTTGTTATTCCTTTGAGATACAGCCTCAAGCCTTTTTTTTTTTCTCTCTCTCTTTTTTTAAGATATCTATTTTCTGCACAGAATAGAAGCAAGTGTCATTATCTTTCATACACATTCAAATAATCTGTCTTCTGTTAACATAGCACGTATGTATGTGTCTTCTTTCAGTTCATAAGGATTGTTCTTCCCCTGTCCATTGTTTCTACTTCTCTTGTATTACCTAGGAAGGCTGGAATGGCAATTACATTCTTTCCATAAGTGTTCATTGAATTCTTAATCTACAGTCTTCAGAAAATTTTTGAAGGTCAGAGAGTGTATGGGAATATTGACTTTATGAATATATTCATGAGCTTTTTGTGACGAAGTTACATTTAAAAATCATTTCTCTTCTTACAGTATGCTACAGTAGAATATCTGATTTGAGAGAATGTGCTTTCAATTGTGCCCATACGGACAAATGACAAAGCAAAATGCAGACTATGCCTAAAATGCAAAAGGTGAGAAAACTGCATATGAATATAGCTCATGACAATAGCACTTGAATATATAACAAGAATTAGCTATACCATCCCACTAGAGTTTCTGTTGCTAAAAATTTCTATTATCTTCAAGGCAAGTGAAGACATCTCATTTGTGATGCACTGGAACACCAACTTTTTTTTCTTTTTTTTTTCTGAAGGCAGGAAATTCATCATTTATTTTTATTCCTGTTAAGCACAGAGCTCTGCTAGTCTGAGAAACAAAACAGATGCAATCTTGTTTTCTTTCTCTTTTTTTTTTATTTTCTTTCTTTCTTTCTTTTTTAAGAAAGAATAGTTCCCCTGCTGTCATTTCCAACTTACAGACTAATTAGACTTACAGAGATATAGCCAGGAAGATGAACATAAAATGCAAGGACCTGATCCTGAAAAAAACCTGCAAACTTGCAGTGCCAGTGAAACCAGTGCCAATTATCGTGGATTTTACTTATTTATTTTTTCCCTCTGGGCCCAATTTCATCTTCCCCATAATGGGACCCATGCTGAGACAAAAAAAAATGAAAGAGCAAATATAATCTGTTAAATATTGGAAAGTTCTAGGCAGGTTGAAGTCCTTCATTTCCTTGCAAGCATATGGGCTTTTTTCCTTTTTTTTTTTTTTTTTTTTTCCAAAACAGGAGGACTTGTTTCATAACCTGCAGACAGTTCTTTTATGTTCTATGAATTATGATTGACATAATCTATCATTACAAAATATACCAGGGCTGCTTCAAAAGTAATGCCTCCTATTAAAATAGGAGGCCCACAATGTCAGAGGCAGATGGTGGTGGTATGGCAGTAGAGGCTGAACCTTCCCACCATACATTTTGTTGCTGTGTGACAGATGGCAGCAGAGGGGCACTTTGACAAAATGGCGTCTGGCAGGGAAGTTCACGTGAAGCAGAGGTGTGTCACTGAACTCCTCCATGCAGAAAAAAATGGCTCTCACTGACATTCATGAATGCCTACTGAACATTTATGGAGACCAAATAGTAGATACAAGAACAGTGGGGTGATGGATGGTGCATTTCAGTGGGTCGCCTCCATCGGTAAAAATTTTTATGAATTCAGCACACATTACAGGTGAAAATGCATTGCTAATGCTGGTGACTATGTTGAAAAATAGTGTTCTATGGATGAGAATTTATTTTTTCAAATAGTCAACGTGTTCTTTGTATCTGTTGTAGTTTCTGTGGAAATAAATAGGAGGTATTACTTTCAGAGCAACCTATGTAGAAGTTATCAGATTGTACTATATTTCTATTTTTTTTTCTATTGCTAGATGAAAACTAGCATTTGAAGTGGTTGATGTTGCTGTAGTCATAGAAGACTTATCAGAAAATTGAAACTTAAATGCAACAAAGAATTTCAGAGAAGGAAAAGTGTTTTATAGATTGAATAGCACTTAAATGGAAAAGATAACATTGGATAATCAAATCTGAAATCCAGCATACCAAAATGTATGCATTTCTTTACTTATGCATCATACCCTTGTTGAAGTAAAACTTAGCAAAATCACATCTTTCAGAAAGGTCTCTGCTTATAACTATGGTGTGGGTTTTTGCTAGTTTGCCTCAGTGGTTGACATCTTGTTAACACTTTGGCATTATTTCCAGTGTGAACTTGTCCTGCTTCTAATTAGTGATCCTTTCGTTGTTGTATTTCTCTACCTATCTAAGAATGGATTCAGAACTAACATTTTCTGTACAAGTACTTTTCATCTTCAGTGCAATAATCAAGATACTTTTCAACTTCTCTCTGGAAAAGTAGCTTAAGTTCTTTTAAATGTCTTACTAAAACATGACTTTTGCAACATCAAGTTTCCTGTTTTTCTGTATTTTCTGCTATATTACAATATCCTACCAGAACTGTATGTTTTATTCACATAATTCTAAAATTCATGACATTCATACCAAATAGGACTGGAAAGATACTAGGCAGTCATCCAGTTCATCCATTGCTCCAGGGCAGGATCAGCTATATACATTTTTGATCCAGGTTTATCTAACTGTTTTTAAAGACTTCCACCACTGGAGAGTCTCTCACCTCCCTAGATAATACTTAGCTATCCTTACCACTAGAAACTAAATCTCCTAACTAAAATAGGGCACAAGACTTCTGTTAGGACCTGTTAAGACCTTCCTAACAGTGAACAGAGCATAAGAATTACTGCCCACTCTTGTTATCCCTTACGGTAACATGTTTGATTTTTGCAACAGCACAGCACTTCACACAGTTTTAGATTAAAATTCACAGTAGATTCTGGAGCTCTTTTCTGTAAAATTTATATCCAGCCGGTGGTTTCCATCCTTGTATTTGTTCAGATGACTATCCTAATAATATCCTCTCCAACACTGTCTAAAGAGGTAAAATTATATATGAAATCCTGCATCCTTTGCACGTTTCTGCACCTCAGCGGCTCCTTTAGGTTGCAACACTGCTCTAAGACTGAATGTTTCTTTGCTTTATGAATCCTCAACTCTTCCCAGTGGTTTTCAGATTTTCAGGAATATATGTAATCTTTCAGTAAGGCATCTATAACTCCTATAGATGCAAGTCAGTATTCTGTAGTGGGGTGTTGTTGAATCTAGTCAGTACTAATGGGTCTTAAATTCTGTCCTTCTGAAGCATTTAGGTGCATTATTCAGAATTATCACATCTGTGCTTTTCTTAGAACTATCAAATACCCAGATTACTCACATCTGCGTGACTTACTGAGAGCTTAAAATTTTTGCTTGATGGTAGGTACTACATTCTTTCTTTGAGAAATCAAAGAGAAAAATCACACTCAGCAAGATATTTACATACATACAGTGGATTTTTTATACAGCAGAGCAATGTAATTGAGAATGAGTTATTGCTTAGCATTTTGGGAACATAAAAAAAGTGAGGTCTCATGCTATAAATAAATTGACATGGAAAATCTACTCTGATATCTTCATAGAGTAATTTGCAACATAAGGTGCCATGTTAACTACTGGAAAGAATCTTATCTATTTTCTGTGCAGGTTCCTTGAAGAATATCAGACAAGCGTGTCATCCACCCACTACTCTGTAATTTACTGTAAAACTATTTAAAATCAGATGAATTAATCTGCAAGTATATTAAAAATCTATGTTGATAAACCAGTTAAATTGCCTTGTATCACATATTTTGCAAATTTAGCACACATTTTATTTACTAAAAATATATTGGAAATAATGTTCCTGACATGAACCAGATGTCTTAAGACATGATGGACGAAGTCGATCTAAAAATGTTAACAACCTGCAAAATAGAAACAGCTATCTTAGCAAGTAGAGTGAAAATGTTAGAAGTGCAGGTAGAAGAAGATGATTTTGGAACATGTGGTCATGAACAAATTCAGATCTTTCTAAATTAGTGGAATAATGAAATATTCATCAGTAACAAACCCCTTGTATTTTGGAAAAGCTATGTTTGAGAAACCAAAAATTGATGAAGTCAACAACATTTGCATTGAAGACAGAATACAGATGAGGCAAGAATTACATTTATTCAGAAGTACAAATACAATCTATTGGGCTTCCACTCTTCCTAAGCATGGAATAAATGGTTAGGAAGGACTTCCTTGAATCTGTAAACCCCTTTAATAAACAGAATACTTAAAATGAGAAGAGAAACCAAGGATGGAAATAAAATTGGTTAACAGATATGTTCTGTGCTGTAGAAAAAATTCAACACACAAGAGATTTAATTTAGACATTATTCAGAAAATTAAATAGCAGAGGATTGTTTTTTTAATATTTTGGGGTTGTTGTTGTTGTTTTGTTTTTTTTGTTTGTTTGTTTTTTGTTTTGGTTTGGTTCGGTTTTGCCCATAAAGACAAATTCAGTGTTACAGGACTATTGGTATTGTGTATTGAAGGCAAGACTTTCACTTCAGTTTTGCTTAAAGACTATGAAGTTCATGAAACATCATGTAATAAGAATGTCAGGACAAAAGAACACTGCAACAGATTGCAGGTAGCTCACAAAACTTTGCTTACTCTGAAAGTACAAGGGACCCTGAATGTTTTTAAGCTGTTGATATTGAAGTAATTTGTGAATGGAACTTGAGTTGAATGGAAATGTAAACAAATATAAACAGTTTTTGTCAATGCAGTTTTATATATTCACCTAAATGCTTATTTGCAGCCTTCCAATTATTGCAGTGGAAATACTTCACATTACCAAATGATGATGATGATGAATAACAGAATACAAAAGTATGAATTTTTTTGAAAGTTGACAATATCTCGTGGTGGGAATATGTTTACATTATGTCATCTATTATTCCAATATTGGAACATGTGAGAACAATACTTAAATCCTGGATGCAAGAGAAATCTTGGAATCACATGTTATAGATTCTAAAAGGTAACACAAACTAGAAATGTTTGAAAGAAGGGAGTGAATGAGATTTTCTGAATTCAAAGCATGCTTGAGGCTCAAGCATGCTTTTCCTTCTTTCCTTCCTTCCTTCCTTCCTTCCTTCCTGCCTGCCTGTCTTCCAGAAGAGGATACTAGACAATCTGGAGCTCTGAACTGAAACGGCACTACCATATGGTACTCATATGAGTGTCATATGTATGGTAACACCTCTTCTAAAGCCCAAATTTCTGTTGGTTTATGTTGCCAGTTCTGTAGTTCTATCAAATAGACAATTTTTGGTATGCCTAGCTAAACTTTTTTACTGTCATCTCAATTCCAGTTGTATTATATCTGATTAGTGTAACTCCTTCTAAAAATTCTGTTGGATTTTTGGTTTTCTTTTTCTTTTTTCTTTTTCTTTTTTTCTCCTGTAAATCTAAAGTTTCTTCAAAACTCAGCTAGAGTAGAATCACTGTTGAAACTATCTTTTCCCTTGAGAAACAGGGAGAGATTAAAAAACCTTTTGTTCAGCTAGAGTCTATGTCAGGATGCTTTGTTTTACTATAAGAGGAAACTTTGTTCCACATGTAGGTTTTAGCAAGTTTTTAAGTTTGAAAGAATATTTCTGGAAGTGTAGAATTCTTTTCTTTAGCTCTTAAAAAGAGCCAAAAATGTTCTTTTCATTATTTGGGTAACTTCAGAAACCTTTTCTATGAAACAGCCCTCTCATATACTCATATACTCATACATATACATTTTACTGATAATTCTGTATTTATTTTATCAAAAACTTCTTGGGATACCTTTGTAATACTTTTATGTGCTATGTGTTATTCAGTGTCATGCATTTTCAGTAGTGAAACCTAAGGTTTTTTCTTCAGTATGTATTTACAGATCTACATGAGCCATTTCATCACAGAATCACAGAATTGTAGGGGTTAGAAGAGACCTCAAGAGATCACTGAGTCCAACTCCTTTGCTAAAGCAAGTACCCTACAATATGTCTTACAGACAGGTATCCAGGTAGGTCTTGAATATTTCCACAGAAGGAGGCTCCACAACTTCTCTTTACAAACTGTTCTGGTTCTCCGTCACCCTTTCTGTGAAGTTCTTCCACATGTTTGTATGGAACTTCCTCAGTTAAAGTTTTAGGCCATTGCTCTTTGTCCTATCACTGCACACCACTGAGAAGAGCTTGGCCTCATCCATTTGCCTTGCATCCCCCTTCAGATATTTATACACATTAATCAGATTCTCCCTCAGCCTTCTTTTCCCCAAAGCTGAACAGACCAAGGTTACTCAGCCTTTGCTCATAAGGGAAATGCTCCAGGAGGTGTCCCTGCCTATAGCAGAAGATGTGGAACTAGATGACCTTAAAGGTACCTTCCAACCCAAACCATTCTGTGATTCTGTCATTCATTATTCGTTATTTATTTCATGTTTCTGGTCCACATTAAATTACAGTATAGATTCTGATGGTAGCCATGGCAAACTATCTTTCATTTATAGCTGTGAATGAATGTTCCAAAGAAATGAATATGCATTCTGCATTCTACTTCACTACGCTGCTATTTGTGTATGTAGCCAGAACCACAGCTCCAAACTCTGATATACACACTGAAATTTATACCTAATTTTTTAGTTACTGTAAGACTACTTACAGTAAAAATCTGGAGACACTAATCCTGCAGATAACTTTCAACTTGCTTATAAATCCATCCATAATAATAATTGCCTCATGACAAATGGAACTGATCAAAATTGAGAATTCATAACCTCCTCCAAAAATAAAAATCTTTCAAATTTTGAAACAAACAAACAAACAAAAAAAAACAACAATAGAAAAAAGCCCCCCAGTTATTGTATCACCTACTGAAAAGTTCAGCATAGCAAAGTAATTGAGGGGTTACCAGAGATCTTAGACAAAGGAATGATATTGCATTGCATGATTAATAGGAGAACAGACATACCACTGGTTAGAGAAATAGAGTGTATGAGGGAAAGACAAACTGAAGTAAAATGCAAATCCTATGGGAAAAAAATATATCTTGAGTTTGGGGCAAAATAATAGCTGAAATTAAAAAATGTATTTTGTGCATAGGCAGATATTTTAGGCCAGCTGATTCAGATTTCAGAAGTTGATCGTATTTTTTTTTTTTTTTTTTTTTTTTTAGTAAAATTCCTAGTCTATTTAGGCTCTTAAAACTGAGTTTCAAAAAACTGCTAGAAAGAAGAATGAAGAAAAACCCAATGATTTCTATCAGCAGTGGAAGAGGAAAACCTTGAATTGTAACACTCAGAAAAATAGTACGGGAGTGCAAATGTATTTAAGCAAGAAAGAAATATTTCATTGTTCCTCTTACCACTTAAAACCTAAAGAAAGTAAATTGTATATAAATTTCAAAAGAGACATAGATTTAAGAGGGAATGCTTCAAGACATCTGTTATAGAAATTCGCCCCTGACTTTTTAACCCTTCTTGCTTTTCTGCTGCTGAACAGCCCACTTACTACATACTCCAGATTTCATATTCTAGGTTGTGACTTGATGGTGTACGTGTTAGAAATGTAGAGACAACAGTGACTTGATTCAATGTAGCAATGAAAGTGAGGCATCCTGGGATACATTCATCCTTCAATCAGTAAGGATTCAATCAGAAGATACTTACAGAGTAATTTTTAAGTAAATATGTAGACAACGATTCTGGTGAAGTCAATAAGAACAGTCATATGCATCTTACACAAGCTGGTTTTTGAATTAATGGATAGATTTGAAATGCCTAAGAATAGCGTAATACAATCAACAGGTTAAATCTCAATTTCTTATGTAAATATTTGTTATTGTTAACAAAAACAATTGCAATTGTATCATCTAATTTACATTTAGATCTAGTCTTGGAGAAAAACGTTTTTATTAAATCAGCTTTATTTATGATAAAGCAGTGAGATAATACCCAGTCCAAGTGGTGACTCACTCATGGTCTCATTAAATTAGTTGTATTCAGAATGTCCCATTTCTCATTTCACATCTTGATCAGAAGATACTTGTGAATTTTCTTCTAGTTAAAAGATATTTTTGTAAACATACAAGAGAGTTCTTGTGGTTATTTTAGTCTTGCTCTACTTAAAGATTATTTTCTTGCAGAATCATTAAATTGGATAGTTTATTTTCTCTTTTTTTTATATGATACTATATAATTGATACTAACAAGCACATTAGCAGCACAATTCAATACACAGTGATTATCACAGCATTTTTTACAATTGCCATTTGCTAATTAACATCGTTCTGTTGTTGTTCCAACACAGAAATGAAATTTTTTTACAGGTCTCAAGAAGCCTGAAGAACCTCTTCTGATCTGAAAACCAATGGAAGTTTTTCTTAGTGAATGGCAGTTCTTGTCACAAGCACACTAGCTGCTAAAGTAGCAGATTTTCTCATTCAAGCATTGCAAAGAAATTGAAGAACTAGGGACTTGTAAAATTCCAGGACAGTGACCAGCAGTATAAGTCCTTTGAAGTCAGACATACAGGCTATAGTAGTTCTTGTACTTCTTTAACTCATTTGCAGGGTAGAGCAAATGTTTCTTCCTGTGACAACTCCACACAGGAGAAAATCTAGATTCTGAGGTGATATCTAGCCAAAGATGTGTCCACAATCCACTGGCTTCCCCACCTATAAATTTTACACCTCCACAGAAGACTCTTCTTCAGAGATTGGCAGGGCCATCTGAGCTGAATCTACTAATTCTCTGAGACCATGGGATGATACTAGAATGAAGTTTGGGACTTACTATCTATGCACACTGTGATAACTCTGCCATAGACATATCTAATAAGCTCAATTATGTTGAAATGCTGAAGCTGGTTTTAAGAGGACATTTTAAGAAGACTGTCATTTGGCTATTTGTCAGATAACTTAAGCTGCTCTCAACCAGCAAATGCGCTATAACTGCTCCTGCTGTCTGTATTTGCTGGCCTTTTTTCAAGGTTTTTATTTTTGTTTGTTTATTCATTTTGTGATTGCTGCCCTACAGACCCCAGTCCCTTGCCTCAGTGCTCGTAACATAGTAACTGGTTTTGCTCTGCTATCCTGAGAACTTCCATCAGTAATGTTGCAAATCACACAAGAATGATCTGACATGAAGTGAACTAGCAGGTTCAAAACACAGAAGTTGAGATAGTTTTTAGTTTTTTACACAGTTACAGAATTGCTGTACTTTTTGCATCAGGATACATGTCTCAAAGCCTGTATGCCAGTTTGTTAAAGAATAATGTAGGTGACTCTTCGTGTCTGAAAACTCTGTATGTGCTGCTGGTGGACAACAGAGGAATTCTGGTGGGATTGTGTCCTTCCAGAAGTGGTTCTCCCAAATGGCAGAGGAAGAAGAATCAGCCAACAATGATATAAGCACATTTGTAGATGGTCTTCCAAAGAGAACAGCAGCAGCATGAATTTTATAATTCTATGCAGCTATGATTCTATGTATTTGTAGGTCTAGACTTTATCTGGACAGTTTCAGGCAAATACCTCATTAACTCATTTCAAGTTCAGCCAATTAATAATTCATGTTACCTTATTCATGTTTTATGTTTTTACAATAGTTTTAATCCATGTTTCAAAAACCAGCTTGGCTGCACTGTAGAATGTGTTAATAAAAACATAGCCAGCAGGTCCAGGAAAGCCATCTTTCCCATTTTTGGCACTTGCATAATCACATTTGAAGTACAATGTACTCTGAAAATGTAAGATATGAATATGCTGGAGCAAGACCACCACAATGGTCAGGATATAGAGTACATAACATATGAGAAGAGGTTAAGGAAACTTGGTCTTTTCATTCTAGAGAGGAGAAGGCTCAAAGGAGACCTTGATGTGTACAGATATCTAATCAAGAGAGAAGACAGAGCAAGACTCTTCTCAGAGATGCGTGGTAGTGCAATGAGACATACCAGGCACAAGCTGGAACACAGAAACGTAGCATTAGATATAATGGCACTCTATAACATATGTAAGTAGAACTATATAGAGCAAGCAGGTTTGAGTTCTTATATGCACAATCTTCTAGATCCTTCTAAATTTAAATTTACCAAAACAACTGTAGTTCATTTTTCTGCCAAAGTCATTCTTGGTGTTAAAGAAAAGATATATTATTTTCATTAATGCTCTTGTGAAGAACATTTCATTAAGGAGCCTATTTTATGTTCTGTTCAGTGCTGTTCATTACCTTCAATTTGATCAAGTGCCTCATCAAACGAGACAGACAGAAGAGTGAAGTTTGTTTATTTAGCCCTGATCTAGCATGTGACAAGGGTAGCAATCTCACTTGTTTCATTGTTCTGGGGAGAAATAGAATGAAGGGGTCATTAAAAAGAAATGAGATCAGGAAGTGTTAAAGGAAAAAAAAAAAAAAACTTCTTTATTTTTCCTTTTTCACATTACTGAAAGTTGCTGTCATTATGTGAGATACATAATGAAAGCTTCTTGGTGATTCTTTTATTACTAAAGGTAGTAGAAACATTGATTCTGGGTTTTATGTAGTCCTTTAGAGATAGATTTTTGTAAATACTATGTAGACAGCCATGGAAAAAAAGCTTGGAGTCTATCACAGTATTGTCTGAGCTTGCCAGTAAAGTTAGGCCTGTATGTTGATGGTGGCAGTACCAAAACTAACAACAGGTCCTCTGTTGCATCACACATTGTAGAATGATCACGCCTTTGCCATTAAACCTGTGATATACCTCCAGTGTTACAGCTGGATAGTTTAAAGGTGTAAACTGAAACTTGAAATGTTATGCCAGGTAAATGCTGGAAGGTTTGCAGGTCCTTATTCTTATGTGTAGAATTTCTTGTTTGCTCCAAGTTCATCTAATAAATGACATTCTCTATGCAAATAATTAAAAACAAATCTAACAAAAATAAATCCCATTGGATTAAAAATACGCAAGTAATCATAAAAAACTTGGGCAGACTCCAGGACTAACACTCTTATGTGAAAAGATTCAGGCTCCTTGATAGCCACCGAAGAACAATATTTTGTTTGGTTGGGCAACAACTTTAGTAAGATGGTAGGACTGTCCTACTAGAAGCCGTCAGTTTGGAAAATATAAATTTGATCCCATGAAGCCGAAGAGGAAAATAAACTGAAAATGTTCCAAGTCATTATTTGAGTGCATTCATGGCAAAGCAATTTCTGAAATTTCATCATAGATTGAAACCCATTCTGTATTTTTATAGAAGGGCCATACATATTAGTGCTCAGAATTCAAATTCTAAAAATTGGCAACCAAGTGAGGGTCCTTTCCAATGCAGGGTATTCTGTGTTTCTGTGTATGACCAAAAGCATTTTCATTCACTGTAAGGATACAGTGGTCATCAGTAACAATTAACATAATTTGGCAAGAATTAATTTATATGCTACTTAACAACTTAATCCTCTTGAGTATTTTTATATGGCAGCTTAATAAATAACGATTTTCTAATGGTTCACATTGTGCTACTCATCCAGAATTCTAGAGAGACCCTTAGTATTCAATCATCTTAATTCCTGCTCCCTCCCTACTTTTTTTATGTTAAGCTGATAGAAAGTTGATATCTTCCCTGTATGCTAATACATCTCCTTCTCCTTGAAATCTTTTAACTTGTGTAATGCCTTTCCCCCCACTGTTCAAAGATAATTCATTACTTTTTTACTTTAAAATTCTAAGAACTGAAACAAGCTTATAGACTTTACCTTTGAGGTCTGATTCATTTCCCTTTTTACCCTTTATTTTTTTAATAGCCTTTTCAGCAACATGGTAATCTTTCCTGAAGGATTTTTTGGCCTTATAATCCTTTTTATACTTGTATTCTTTTTGTAACTGGTGAACTAGCTCAGGTAAAAGATATTTTTTTGTACCATTAAAAATCAAAGTATTAATCTCAAAATCCTTACTATCTAAGTTTTGCTTCTTTTCCTATGTTCATTTATGAACTGCATAACGTAATGTCCTTAGAAATTAGCTACAACAGAATTTCAACAGAAGGGAAAGTATGAACAGTGATAACCCAGAAAAGCCCAAACTTTTAGCGGCATTACTTCACACTTTACTTTGGAGGGTGGTATTAGGGGCAGTAATCCTTAATTTATTATGCAATTTGCAATTATTCCTCTTGTTACTCTTCCATCCACTATTCTTCCTACATAGAGGACACAAATAGGGCATATGAAAAGATTTGTGGAACAAGCACAACAGAGGTCTGTTAGAAATGTATTTTCCCTAATGCAGGCATGAAAAGAATGCTTCTGTGATCTTTTAGAAGTAGAAGGCTACAACTGTGTTCTTGACCATGCTATTCATAAAATTCAGCTAAACTGAATGTCTATCAGCTCTTCTCACTGTTCACTTCCTTTCTCGCAAGTCTTACAAAGCACCTGATTTTTTTTTTTTAAGTAATTAATCTGAAAGTAAAGGTAAACTTCTGTTTTAAAATCATAGCATTCCCAACCATTCCTTGGAAGCAAGACAAAAGAGAAACATAACTTTGGAAGATTTCCTAAGAGTTATTTCCTAAAATAAGTTCTAAGAATGAAAGGAAACTTCACGTAATGCATGTCTTCATTCATGGCATATATTTTGAGTCTACAGACCTTTCCCTGAAGCTCATTCATGAACTAATTACAGCACTTTTTTTTGTATGAACAATAAGAATGGATATTTCTGTGTAATATGATGTGCTTTCTTATAATTACAGCATTTAACTAGGTTTATACATTGCTGGTAGGGTGGATTGTTTTTAAGCTTTTATAACTCACTCTAGAATACTGAATAGGAACTCAATACAAAATCAATTTTCCAAGTTCCTTGGGCACTTCAAACAAAGATATATATAGACTTGGATAACTTCAGATGGAAACTGATTTTGAATTACTTGCCTAGACACAGCTCCCCGTGCTCATCTGGGAAGTTTGTTCCAGCAAGGGGAGCAATATCAGGAGAATGTTAGTGCATACGTAGTCCTGAAATGTGTTTTGATTTGTACAGATTGCAGAATCATCTTTATTTTTCTGTTCTGTCTCGCACATTTCTCTTTATCTACTCTAAATATGACTGAAATACTTGCCCTCAAAATAGTTACTTTAGTTGGCAAGAGTCACCATAGAAAGTAGATCCCAAAGGCACAATCAAGGCTTTACGGATAGGAAATTTCCGCTGAGCTCATTAATCCATTACACAAATGGGAAAGATAATGAGCTCTAGTCTCTCAGCTTTGCTGAAAGAAAGAAGAACATGTTCTCACTCTTCATTACTAGCCAACAACACCAAGTAGCTTTAACTGGACTTGACATTAGAACTGTAATTCAGCACATTAATTTTATCTCAACATATAAAATTAGCTTACAACCAGCGTGCTTTATATACCTAGAGTTCATATTATAATATACATCCTTTTTTATACTATTCTCCTCTTTTGTGTAGCATGAATTAATGTGTCACGAGTCAGCAGTCTCGTGCAATATTGAAGTGAAGAGAATTTGTTTATATCTGCTGTCTTTCTCTCCAACTCATTTATTACACATCCTACCCTGAAGATGTTTTTAATTAGTTGATAAGAATGGCAAATAATAAACTTCATGAACATTTTATTACAGTGTGTGAGTATTAATTGTTGCCAATTCATCAACCCTAAAGCACATTAATACTGCAAAAAGATTTATTTTATCTGTTCTATATTTATGAGTACAATCTAACTTTCTAAATATTAGTAAACAAAAATATCTTTTTAATATTAATTTTAGCTCTTTTATTCTCCTTTCTCAAAATGGCCTTAAATCCTATCCTAAGAAATGTTTTGCTCGTTAGTAATTGAGCTAAAATTATGTCTGTGATTTAGCTTGCTTTTGACCTTTTCAATTACTCTACTCTCATCTATATTTCACCTGAAATTCCATTATTTGACCCAGAATTTCCTCTTTACCTCTCATTTCTTTCTTTCTTTGTTTTTTTTTTAAACCAGTGCTACAGACACCATCTTGTACCAAGTTTGTTACGTCCATTCTAAATTTACTCTATTAGCCCTGTGTACATCATATTAAGCATAGGGGCAGATGAATGGAGGCTTTGCAACCCTGTGACCACTGAAGGAAAAGCCATGATCTGGAAAGCACATGCTATGTATACATAGTAGAATGGGAAACTGTATATAACCATCACACTCCAGTTCTTCATTTAATCCAATCTGCACTAGCCTGAAAAGTGAGAATCAATGACATTTGTAGAATAATTAGAAGTATATGTTAATGCATTATTTAAACCCTAGCTAGAAATGGTTAATAAACATGTTAATTCAAAAGGGTTTTATTGTTACAGTAGGGAACAATACTGAAGAAAGGGTTCTCTTTTAACTTGAATATTTCAGTAAACAACATTGTTTTGATTATGGTGGAAACCTTTTATAAAGCATAAACCACTTCACATTGTGTTAACCTTCAAGCTGCAGATACTGGAATAATAAACCCCTATATGGCCCAATGAGGGGACAACTTCTATGCACTTTTCGAAACAGACAATAAAATTTACCAACAGTAGTTCATGTCATACAAACAGAAAGAAGGGACTGTTAACAGCAACCTAAACAGATTTCCTAAAGGAATTGGCCCTTTACTTTCATCTAGTTACCTCTTTAGTGAATCTAGTAGCTACTGCAACAAAACTGTGTTTTCATAGAATGGCTTAAGTTGGAAAAGACATTAAAGATCATCTAGTTTCAACCTCCCATCACAGGGCAGGGTCGCCAACCACTGGATCAGGCTGCCCAGTTCTCCATCTAACCATCCGTGTTTCTAAGTGAATGTGAAATGTTCCCATAATCCAAAGTAATCCAATTTTGCTTATGTTTTAATTTTTTTTCCTAAAACATCCACATAAGTCGTTGGTTGTACAATGACTCAATTGACTTTCCAGAACAATGCTTTTGGGGGGCCACTTTTGGCTTTGGGGCTTTACAAAAACAGAACACAGAAACCAACTCAAAATGTGACTTTTTTCTCTTCAGAGGATGTTGAATAACGGCCTCTAAACCAACAGGCTGACTTTTGTCTGCAAAAACGTCTAGTGCACTTATATAAAACTCAGCTGTAGAGTATCATTTTATTTTTCTTCGTAGTGTTTTCAAACCCTCCACACTGTGCACAGGAAGAACTCCAGCACAGATGCTTAGTCATCTCAGCCTAGATTATGCCGTGCTCCTCCCAGATGGTTTCTCAACTCAGCTTTTATAATGACAAAAACTTTTTTGACTTCTAACCAGATCTCTACAGCACTTCTTCAAGCAGCAGGAAAAGTTAGTAACATAAATATTTGCTGTTCTGTTACATGAAAAGCATTGCAGAGTTTTTCCATAAGACAATTATCATTCCACAGTAAAGGTAATTGTCTTCAAGAAATGGCTTCTCCAAGGTGTGTTATGCCTGACAGAGCAATACTGTTTTCTGGAATAAGTATGGTCTTTCCAAAATAACTTTCAGGCATTTCCTGAAATAACTTCTTTAGAAATATAACTCATCCTTTATTGATAGCCTTACTAAGCAAACTGCTAATACAACTGAAATTACTGCAATATTTATGTTTGAAATATCTTTCTAATGTACAGCAATTTTTAAATGTTTGCAGTCTTACAAACAAGTTCTGTACCTCAGTCTTCCTCTTTTGCTTTGAAAGAAAATCATATATTGTTCATTTGCATCAGTCAAGAGGCTGGGAGCAGAAGGTTCTGATGAATCCCTGAACTTGTTTATTTCAGCAGTGTGAGATGAAACTCAGTGCAAGCTATTCTCCCTCCTGCACTGTGACATAATTAGCCCACGCCTTATCCATGGGTCCTTGCTTTTCTAATTTTATCCATACACAACTGTAGGGGCATGTCACAGTCCTTCCATTTACACCTTATACTAACTTCTAGAAGAGATCTGAGTATAAATTATTGCTGTTGAAAACACTGTCTGATACTTCACCCACTGAGTCTGTTTGTAGGCTTCTCTATCATTATATAGCAGTTCTAGAACGAGTTTACATTCCAGTTAGCAATTTCTCTGGTCTATTGCGAGCAGTACTATTGCTCAAAAATATTCATCCAAGACAATACTTTCCTCTGAGCAATTCTAAGTAATACGCAAAAAGTCTGGCAACCGATGTTACAAATACATAATGAGTATCTTTGTGCACAGCTGCTTGGATTAAAAGGTATTTCAACATCATCAGCATCAGTGCACAATACATACTCTTTTAATATTGAATTAAAAAATAGATAAGAACAATGAATAGCATTCTTAAAATAGCCATGATACTTCTAATTTTTGCACAGATCATTTAAAGACATTCATGTATCTTCCTTTGTGTTAACAGCACATAAGTTCAATTATACCAACATATTATTATGTATTTCACTAAATCTTATAAACAGTTCTTATAATGGAAATCCATCAGAGATCGCACAGGAGTGAACAGGAGTGTCTCAAAGTGCAGTACCTCATCTGCATAACTGTAGATAAGTTAGATATTAACAAGCTTATTGAAGGCTGGAATGACGATTTTGCATACGAAACAGCAATGTCTTGTATAC
>PPHD01012988.1:0-17639 GCA_002909625.1 Bambusicola thoracicus | reverse complement strand
CTATGATTCTAATATTTCAGGATCAGAAATGTTGCATTAGTACAGTTTCTACAATGAAACTCGATGACCATGCAGAACAGATACATGCAGTGGGGACAAGACATGGTCTTAGGGGTTTCTGCGTAACCTGAATCTCCTGAGGGCCTTTATGAGCCACTTCTAAGGAAAAAGATCATTAAAAGTATAGCCTGTCTTTTGAGAGTGGCAAGACATCTTCTGGAAACCATTCATAAATTCCTATTTAAAGTTCATGAGGCTGCTAGGCTACAAATAAGGACACCAAAAACATTAGGAAAAAAAAAAAAGAGATAATAAAATATGTCCTCTTCTGACTCTGCTCTTTCAAGGTCAACTGCTGATCCAGGGAATGAGTTCGTGTCCTGCCTCCGCTGCCTGGCCAAGCCTGGGCACAATGTCAACAGGCGAGCCCCACGTTCTGCCTTGCAAGCCTACCCAAAGCCATGGGCTGATGCAGGGAGCAGTGATGCATGCTGTTTTCTTCCCTTTTTGCCTTCTCCACAACTCCTGGAATGTGTTTGCATATGGTGGAAAAAATGCAAGGAGCAGCGAGATGCATCCAGGGATATTGCCCTGCCTGTCGGCACTAGGCTTGGACTGGGACCATCATGACTGTGGAGGTCAGGGCAGCCCCTGCAGCTTGTAGCAGTTGACCAGCTCAGAGATGAGCTGAATTTTTTGAGGAAATCCATTATGAAATTAAAATAGAGGAAAATCTATCTTCTGCACAATCTCAGTGAACACAGGCTTGCAAAGCCTGTTTTGATCAGAAAACTGTCTAGCTAGTATGAAATATTTTACAAACTTTCAAACCCATCTTCTCCTCCTCATTTCATTAATGGGTATCTTTTATCCTGTCCTAAGCAACAGCAAGAAGACTAATTAGTTTAACAAGTACAACAAATGGTTTTATTGACAAAAAAGAACCCTTTGAAATATACATTACATTCACAAAGGATTAAATTACACCCTATTATCCATTTTCCATAAAATAAAGATTACTTTGATAAATCACGACTAATGTTATCTTTGGCTGATAAGAACTCTGTGCTTATTTGTGTGGCTTCTATAAATAGTGTGTTCTGAATTTATTTATCCCCAAATATAGTCGATGATACAGTCTGCCAGGCATTTTCCTGCAATTTGACAATACCACATCTGTGAACGAGGCAGCACATGAAAGCTTCATTGTCTGAATATGAAACACGCAACTGGAATTTTTTTATTTTTATTTTTGCCACTCGCCCTACAGTAATCCATCAAATATATTTCAGCCATATCTTGCTTGAACAATGTTTCCTTACTACTAAAGCGAAGTAGTCTAAAGCAGCCTTCTTTGGGTTTGTTTTTAAAGAGAAGAGTCTCATGTGGTTCATCTCCCCATTGTGTGTAAAGTCAACTGTAGGGGATTGGGCCCTGATTCAGGCTATAATGTAGGGACCAATGGACATTTTCAAGTATCCTTTCATAGAATCATGAAATGGTTTGGATTGGAAGGGACCTCAAGGATCATCAAGCTCCACCCCCCCACCACAGGCAGGGCCGCCTACCTCCATATCTAATACTAGACCAAACTGCCCAGGACCCCATCCAACCTGGCTTTGAATACCTCTCTGGGCAGCCCGTTCCAGCACCTCACCAGTCTCTTGGTAAAGAACTTCCCCCAGATGTCCAACCTAAATCATCCTCCCCTCAACTTAAAACCATTTCCCCTTGTCCTGCCATTATCTACCTTTGTAAAGAGTCAACTCCCCTCCTGTTTGTAGCCATGAGAGGTACAGCCACCTCTTGAGCATTTGGTAATCACACACCCCAGGTTACTGTGAGAGTCTCTACTGGAGCAACGAATGGGCGAAATTAAAATTTTTGAAGAATTAGTTTGGTTCTGATGAGCCAAGTTGAGTTCCTACCCTGCAGCGGGTAGGTGGGGACCTGTGGTTTTGCTGTCCCCAGTGTCCCAGCTGTGCCACCAGCAGACAGAACGCAGGGTGCCCCAGGAATCCCGGCCACCCAGCTGCAGCCATTCAGCAGCCAAATCTCTGGGGGATTTCAGAGCCCACTGCCACAAGGCATGAGGGCTCATTTAAACCAAAAATTCTCCTTCCTCTAGGAAGGGTGCCCTATGAAGGGCCCTCAGGAAAAACATTCAAGTTGAATAAAAAAGGATGAGCGTAACTTAAATACATTGGTGAAACAAATTGGCTCCAAGCTCATCTACTGCTTTGTTTAGCACTGGATGCCTCAGAGGAGCTCATGTTACTCCAAATTACCACGGGTTGGAATTGGTACAGCAGTTGTAGGATCGTCCCACAGTTTAGCTTCTGAAGTGCTTCAATTGAATGGGGTAAAGTGGAGAGAGAGAGGTTCTGAAAACCTTTAGCGAGTAAATCCAGCATGTGAAGGAGTTAAGTTACATAGCACACCTTCCACTCCTACTGCCAGTTCCTTTCTCCCAGCTATTCAAACACAACATCAATCTCGCATTGATTTAAGGCAGCCAGCCCTACCCCGGCGCTTTGGATGTGTGCCCTCATCACAAGCAAATGGCTCTTCTCTGCATTTTCCCTCAGAAGCAGGTGGCAGCAGATTTCAAACAAACCCACACCCATGTCTGTGCTGCTTCTCAAGGGCGTGTTATGCTCATGGAAATATGCCTAACCCCTCCATTTCATTTTCAACATTTTCTAAGCTCCCCACCCCCTGGGTTGATGGCAAAGTGACTCAGCAGGGCAAGCAAAGGGATTAAAGAGCAGCCAGAATTTTTTTAAATGAGTGGAAAAGTTTAGTGGCTCTGAAAGTATTTTCCTCCAAGACATATTTCAAAAACTTTAATAAAAATAATTACAGCTGAGTCTATGAACGGACAAAATTCAGGGCTAGAGTTGTAAAACTCAGAGTAGGGAGAAGCATGAAGATGTTACAAAATAAATGTATTATCACCTTTCCAAACTCCCTTAAATGCCTCTTTTCCTGTATTAGAAAAAATCACTCTGGCTGGGCTGCTGCGTGCTTGCTATAATTAAAACAATGTCTGTATTTTATTTGCAGTGGAGTGCACGTATTTATAGGGATAGTGAGAAAAAGCTTTGCAAAGACTGAACACAGAGGCACTGTCACTAAGCGCTGGTGAACAACCTTGGGTCCAACTCAGCTCTGTGGCTCGCTGGTTGCTTGCTGATTGGGTGGATGGTAAAGTCCCGGGGTATCGATTCTGTTTCTGGGGCTCATGTAATTGGAGGCCAAAGATAAGGTCCCTAAGAAACTGTTCTCAGAAGATTTAGACCTTGGGCTCCTCAGGAGTGTACTCACATACGTATCACAAACTCCTCCTTGCTTGTTCTGTCTTATGTCTTCCGTATCTTGCATTGATTTCTGCTGCTACATTCAAGCGAGCAGAATCAGAGCTGCTCCATTTTGAGCTACAGAAGCGAAGCATTTGGGTGCTCTCCAGTAACGAGGGAGATGTAGATTCCAAACTCCTCTGGCCCAGAACTCAGCTCGCTCGGTTGCCACAAAAGTGCTCTTTGCATAAAGCAACAATGCATAAAGAAGCCCTTTACTCACCTACTCTCAGAATTGGGTCATCTGAACATTGAATGCAGAGAGCACTGCCTGCTGGAGCCAGTTTCAAACGTGTTTTTGCACCATTTTCCCAAGCATGCTGCTAATGGATTCATCCTTTGAAGACCCATCCCTCCATATAAAGTGTTTAAGGACCAAGAGCAGATGTGTTGTTGATACTCAAGCCAGATCTACAATAAGCTGATCTATATACAGCCCCAGTGCTGCCACCCACCAAGATCCTGTTCAGTGCAACGCTTATGGGCCAATCCATCAAGCTGAGCAATGAGAGGACTGAAGCACCACAGCTGCTGGTGAGGAAATCCTGGGAATCTGTAAAATGACAGTAAGAGCACTGCCAAGGAATGGCAGGTCCAAATCAAACAATCCTTTCGTTCCTGCTTTAGGAAGGCAAGCAGAGGAAATAACAACACGGAAGACCGAAGTCAGTAAATGAAATGCCTTTTATTGACTTATTTACTCATTTGTGACCCTCTGACATTTACTTTAATTGCACAGACCAAAATTAGCGATTGACCTTAATTTTTATGAGTTACAATTTTTATAGCTATTGCATTAGTATTAAGAGAAGGTAAAATCACAGATAAGTCTCTACATGGACTCAAAGATGGGAAGGAACTTCTTGCTACTCCTCATGCAAACTACCAACTGATTACTGGAGACTGAGGTGAAGTTTAATTTGAGGAAAAGGTTCATTCTTATGAGTATGTTAATCTATTTAACAAGCTAATTTATAACCTTTTGACAACTGATGTAATTTTCACATATTAGATCATAATTACAGGCATACTGAGCAATATTAATATTATTAAACAATGATCAGCCTTCTGAATATGTACTGTAGTAATGCAAGACCTGAATAATTTAAATGCCTTACCTAGTAGAAGAGCCTAATTTTCCATTAAAGCTTTCCTAAGCTTCTAAGTATTTCTTCTTTTTTTTTTTCCCTTACAGATTTGGAGTTCTAAAACAGATTAAATCCAACATTCACATTTACAAAAGAATTAATGCCTGATCCGAGATCTCCAGGGGCACACTTTCCAATCTTCCTATATTATACCAACAAATTATGCCCATTAAGAAAAGGAGATATTACTTCAGTGTGGTGTTACCACTGAAGCTGATTTCTGAGCACACTGATCCATGCCATGAGTTTTCCAAGAGACTAAAATGTATTGCGCTGCTGCTCTTCTCTATTTCCTGCTCTGTTGCAAGCATACACTGAATTTGGCTGCCACTAAGTATGTGTTCTGTATGGGGAATATTACTACTGTTAAAAGCATCCATCTTAAATATACAACTGATTCAATATGAATGAGTGCTTATCTCCCCCTTGATACCTACCTATAAGTAATGGCCATACCGCTGTGCAAATGATCTTCCTAACCTACAGAGTTATTGGTCCCAACCTTAAGTTTCAACTGATATAAGGACTCCTACACAACAATTTCACTAAAACAAAATCCTTCCAGTAAAAAAAAAAAATTAGAAAAATAAAGCATGAAGTTTAGGGTTATGTACATACATGCAATTCAAATACTCGTTTTTTTCCTACCAAAAGATACCTGAATAGCAACACAAGACAATGGATGCCAAAAACACAGGAATTTTGCCTCCAGGATTTAATCAACAGATTTTGAAAAAACACAAAACACGTCAAATATTGCAAAATGATTTATGAGCTATAAAAGACTTGAGACACTGAAACTATATCAGCTGCATTAACATTAAACAGGCTTCGTGTATATTGATGATAGGCTGAGGAAAGGAGAGAGAGAATAGAGAAAAGAGCAAATAAAAATATTGGTGAGGTCATAAGAGACACTGATTCAACACCTAGTTGAAAGGATTACGTATAGGCAAGGAAAAACCTTTCTCCTTTACTCTTTTCAAAGAGATTGCATATTGTCGAGGTCCATTTCCATTACAGGAATACATTAAAATAATTTTTAATCTATATTCTATTTTCTGGCCTACAGAAGGTTTTCAAAGACACAGGAAAGACTTCACTTCTGCCAAGCAGATTAAAGAAAACCGCATTCCTACATATTTTAATATATAGCTATACATCAAAATTCAAGACATAAAATAACTCAATGCAAATAACAAAGACAGTATTATGGATTCTGATAAATCTGGGTGAAGCACGACTATGAGAGAAGTGCCTGAACTTGGTGAGGAGATCTGTGTAGTATCGTTTCTGGATCCTTGTATTTATTTGAAGGATCCATCACTGCTGCGTATAACTCACTGTAAGCTCTGCAGACCAGTTCTGTCGATTGTTTTATTATCTGCTCTCTAAAAAATAAAAATAAATTCACATAATTTGCACATTGTAGGGATTGAAAAATATTCACTACAAATATACATTAGAATTCAGTGTCGGTTACATTAAAAAGCCCTCTCACTTCAAATATGAAAACAACTGAACAGCTTTACAACAAAAGAAGGTTTTCCCGTCTGCACTGCACATACATGAACTGATGCGTATGACTTTGATAAACAAGGAATTTGCATTTTTCATTTCTGCAATCATGAAAAGAAACTGTAGAAGGAAAAAAAAAATCATAGACTCATAGAATGGTTTGGGTTGGAAGGGACCTTTAAGATCACCCAGTTCCAACCCCCTGCTATAGGCAGGGACACCTCCCTCTAGACCAGATTGCTCAAAGCCCCATCCAGCCTGGCCTTTCACGCTGACGTCTGTAAACATACACACTGTTTTCATCTATGAGCGAAACATATTCTGTTTGCTTTATTTTGACAGCACCTACTCCATAATCTGTCGGAGGAAGAGCTGAAAGTGATAGTGGTCATAGATCTCGAATTACTACAGCCTTTTCCCAACAATACCATAAAGCCTGCATCCTGTTATTTTTTCAGATCTGAATGAGTAACAATGCATGAAGATTCCATGCTAAAATTAACAGGAAAGTTTAATGGTTTTTCAAGACAAATATTTTTATTTTACATTGCCCACTGAATGCTTGCTTTGATCACCATGGTAATGTATTTACAGTTACATATGCATTTTTATCCAACAAAAACATGATTACAACTATTTTAAAGCCAAACCCATACAAATGGGACACCAGGAGAAGTGGAGGAAATGGAAACGACCATGAACCCAGGTCCAGCCCTGCTGTAACTGATAGGCAGTAAAGGAATAAAACCACCAAAATGGCACTCACTAAACTCAGGGCTGAATTTACCACTTCTGACCACAGTGAGTGTGGACTGACAAATGAGAAGAATTTTGAATACTGAGTGTGTAGAACTTTGCATTTTCAGGAAAAAAATAAGAAATTGAAACTATGAGATAATAGGTGAGATATACTGCATTTTATGCTGATGTGAAGTATGCTGTCTTTTCGACAGCCACTGCCCACTGCCTAATTATTAGATGATTAGAATACCTGCAAAACAGGCTGCTGTTATAAAAGCAGATCTAGAAATGCTCTCTTAGCGTAATCAGGGTTTCCTGGTAAACAGTTGTCTCAGAACACAGTTCAGGATCACTCAGCTACAGTAACGTGACCACCTTTTAAGAAAGCACTGCACAAAGGATTTGTATAGGACTGACTGCACCGCACCTAATACTATTACATTAAATGAAAAAGTTTATTAAAATATTCCAAAGGGCTGAACAGCACAAAATGAGTCTCTCCATCAAATAATGTCAATGTCATTAATCAGTACATTAGGATTTCAGTTGCCATAACAACACGATCCATTTTATCACCAACACAAATGGCAGCACTTTCTAAAAATAAGTAATTCCAGCATTCAGTCCCTGTGATCCAACACAAATGGAAAGAGCTTGACAAGACCAAGAGCCACGGAAATAAATACCTTAAAACTTTTTTTAAAGGAGCAAAGGAATTTGAAAGACAAGATTGTGCGCTGGCAAATGTTGGAGGGAATGCTCTTCATGGTCATAAAGCTTAAATTATATTGCCAGTGAGTATGTAATGCACAAGTCCCTTATCAAAAGCACACGGTCTGCTTTTGAGAATCAAATGACTTTGGAGTTTTGCAGCTCAACAACTGGAACTGAGAATCACAGTGATGTGATTTCAAGGAAGAAGTCTTCAAAACTGACACCACATCTCTGTAAAACTAACTTGAAAACAATAACATTGAAATGATAGCACCAGTCAAATGTTTTGCTTAAATTTGGAGAAACTTCAGAATTTTGCAGCTTTATTTACTGCAGAAAAAAAACCTGAATAGTAAGAACAAGATTCTGCAAGCATCCATCTATGTAAATAAGTACTTTTGAAAGCTTTTGTTCTCAATTCTGTGCAGAAGCCAACCTGCAATGCTGAGTTATAGCCGGTTAATAAACCTCTTTCTGTCAGCTGAGCTGTGGTAGTTATAACACTCATCATCACATAGGCTCCCCACTCACCTCCCTGCTGCCCATTGTTGCAAGATAACACAAATTTCACTTAAATTGTGCTGAGAGAGGTTTAAAAAGTTCATAAATGGAGTAAGGCTAAGAGTGCATACATGACCAGTTTATCTTGGTTCATCTGACAGAAAGAAATGATTAAGTCAAGGCAATTTCAGCGCGTGCCTACGTCTTTACGGTAGCATGAAGTCTACCTTGAAAAAATTGCTTTTGTGTTAGTAGCGAAAAATTGAAGCTTTCAAAATTCATTTACTGTTATTATGATTTTAAAACAGACCTACATTAAAAAATATATATACCAAGAGCTAAAATAGCAGCTTAATAGCTTGACATCTAGAAGCTGAAGTTTCAATGCTTCTGTTACATTGCTGCTCACGCTGCCTCATTGGATCTGTACTGCACAGAGCTATGCTCATAAGACAGAGTCAGCTCCGCTGGTTGAACTGCAGGAACACTGGCCCTAGCAGAGAGACCCAACAAACTGCTGAGAGGAACCAACATCCCCCATGCCAAGCTATGCAGCAGGTGTATGGCGTGAAACTGGAAGTTTCTGAGTGAGAAGAACTTGAGCAATAAATTCCCAGCACTAGATGTTTTTCTCTTGTTGTATGGCACTTCTTTAACTGCAAGATCATAGAATCATAGAATTGCTTGGGTTGAAAGGGACCTCAAGGATCATCAAGCTTCAACCCGCCTGCTGCAGGCAGGGCCACCAACCTCCACATTTAATACTAAACCAGGCTGCCCAGGACCCCATCCAACCTGGCCTTGAACACCTCTCTCTGTGAAGAATTTCCCCCTGATATCCAACCTAAATCTTCCCTCCTTCAACTTAAAACCATTTCCCCTTGTCCTGCTATTATCTACCTTTGTAAACAGTCAACTCCCCTCCCATTTATAGGTTCCCTTTAGGTACTGGAAGGCTGCAATGAGATCAACCTGCAGCCTTCTCTTCTCCAGGCTGAACAAGCCCAGATCTCTCAGCCTGTCTTCGTAAGACGTTGTAATACAGTCCCATTTGGAGGACAGGCAGCAGTAATGAGAACCCAAATGTTAGAGTATTAACTCAGAATGTGATGTCGATGTGCCAGTTGCAATTTCTCGTATCTTCTTGTAACATGCATTCTTGACAAAAACGTGAAAAATAATGTCAAGAAAACTTTTTGATCAGTACAGCATATAATTCTCTGAATTAAAGTACTACAAAATGTCTTCATCTGGTTTGCATTTAATTGGAAAGAAATTCGTGGCATTTTCCCTAGCCTTAGGGTTCAGTAGGCCTTTATTTGTCGTATTATATAATATATTCATGAAACAAGAGAAGAGATAAATTATGAACTCCTCACTTTTACACTTCAAAGGAAGAAAAACTCTAACAAAAAAAAATCCATGTAAAAGTCATCTCAGAGCAATATCCAATAGCACAAAATGTCAATACCCTATAGTAAAAGACAACACATTTGACAATTTTAAATTTAATGGAGCAGTGGGGGTAAAAGAAATCTTGAGCAGAGAATTAAATATTTCATCTGCCTTCAGAATGCTTACAAAATAGTCCTAAAACAATTTACAACTAAAATGACAAAAAAAAAAAAAAGCCAACACAGCATAACATGTTTAAAACAGATGAGTGTAATTCATTTTGATGGCGTCTGTTAAATGAAGAGTGAGCACTTCAGAAATTTACAAAATTACATATTCCTGTTTTTCAAAAACTGGTGACTCAAAGCAAAATTGACCTGAAGTACAATGCAAATGTGATTGCAGCTGATAACCTGAATTCATATCATGATCCACAAAAACCTAATCAAGTTCATCTTTCCCATTACTATACAGGCAAAACACAAATTCAAAGTCAAGATACTTACTTCACAGTGGCACTCAGAAGGAAATTCAGCTGGGACATCAACAGACTATCTGGAGCAGATAGATAGCGATCAAACTGAGCCTAGGGGTAGGAAGAAGAATATGAGATCAACATAGAAATAACTCGTTATGTGAAGACAGATAAAAGCACATATCTCTGAAAAGTGGCTACATTAAAGAGGCATCTTCTTACTTGATATGATTTTCTTTTTTCATACCTTTAAGATAGAAACTAACATAATATACAAATATTTAAGGCAGAGCTTAATAGTCTACAACAGCATCAAATCTTAGCACCTCTGTCACCAAAATGTCAAGTTTCTGACTCTTGAGGAGTATGGGTGGAAGCGTGTAAAATGAGAATGTAGCTTCCACATCTATGCAAGTTTTCTATGCAGACAGTGCCTGTAGGTGTGCACCACGGAAGATTAAAGCCTACCCTATTCAGTGCAGAGGGAGCACTGTAAACTCCAGAAAGAAATCTGGCCTGTCCAAGTTATAACGTGTTACTTTTTTACTTTTTCCAAGAAGCTGCTGCTTAATAACCTAATGAGCAGTTAAAGTGGGAGGAGCAAGACCAAGAGACCTACTTGAGGTTCCATTAACTCCTTCTAGGTTTATTTCTCCCCCACATAATATAGCGAAAAATACTGAATTGTTTTGATTTTATTACTCTGGAGAAGAAAGCGCTAAGAACGTTACTGCTGTCTTCAAATATTTACTGTGTAACTGTAGAGAAGATGGTGCTAGGTTTCAAGAGGCAAACCCATGAGAGATAATGGACTTCTAATGTTCTTCTGTTCTTCCAAGCGATAAGGAAAACTGTGATTAGATGATTAAATACCACTTGGAAAATTCTCACCAGCAGCATCATTATCACTAAAAAACCTACCAAGAAATGACCTAGAAAAGCTGTAGTGCCTCCATCCTTGGAACTACTAACTCAGGTAAGGCCCTAGGCGACTTTATCTAGTAACAGCTGTATTCTGAAACATTTCAGTAATCTTCGCAAGCTCCTAAATCCTAAAATCCATGCCCATCATCATTTAAATACACAAAAGATGGACATAACTAATGAAGTAGGTCACAGTTCTCACAGGGTTATCTGCCAAGGCTGGGAATGCAGGGGAGATATTACTGAGAGAGGTATGGACTTCACTAGAACAGCATCTGTAAGCACATGTGAGCAGCTTGAAAGTCTGCGACCTGGAAAAATTTCAAGTTGAGAGGCAGCGAATCTACCTGCATGTACTCTCTCTCCCTTATGGTTTAAGTCCTAGGAAGCAGACAGAGTACAGTGATGGATGAGATTTACATGGGCTTCATTTCAGCACACTGGGTTCAAGTGTAAGAAAACATACATTAAAAAAAAATTGTGAAGAAAAAAAAAATACTTGGGCCACTTTCTAACTTTTCAAGTAAAATTATTATTTATGACCATTAATCATTAATACAGATTAAATTTAAAAACATGGTCCTATGATAAGTAGAAGATATTTTAAATGCAAAACGTATAAATACTGATAAGAATGCATGCTGATCTGAGTAAACCACAGAATCACGGAATAGGCCAGGCTGGAAGGGATGTCAAGGATCATCAAGCTCTAACCCTGCCACCTCCACATTTAATACTAGATCAGGCTGCCCAGGGCCCCATCCAACCTGGCCTTGAACACCCCCAGAGACAGGGCATCCACAACCTCTCTGGGCAGCCTGTTCCAGCCCCTCATCACTCTCATAGTAAAGAACGTCCCTTTATATCCAACTTAAAATCTTCCCTCTTTCAACTTAAAGGCATTTCCCCTTGTCCCGAAACCACTGAGTGCTCTGTGCCAGAGCTCTGCACTTCCAAGCAGCTTGGGATTCACTTGGGATTCATTCTAAATTTGGGTTTAGAACTGGAATGGAGGGAAATAGGCTATACTGACACCACTAGGAGGGATTCAACAACCTTCCCTTCCAACAAATTTCAGCCCCTACGTGATCTCAAGATTTATACGAGGATGTTTTTCATGGGGTGTGCATGCACTGCTGGATGAGTATGACTTATTTACAGTTAAACTTTCAAAATAAAGCTAAACTTGGCTAAGCAAGAAGAGTGACACATCATATGTTATTGCCTACTGAACTGTGATATCGCAATCTCTATGCAAAATAGCCTTCACATACACAAAGAAAAAGAATCAGTTGATAATCTGTTTTAAAATATAATGCAGCTTCCAGCTTAAAAATATATATATAACTATATATAACAAATATAAAGAGAGAAATAACTGTGGCATACGCCCAGCAGTTAACTTCTGAGTTTAGCTGAACTATTTGCATAAAATCAAAGCCTTAGGACTAAAATTATAAATGATAGCAGAACCTATATTTCAAAGCATTCTAGCAAAAAATAAATTCTGGTGATTAAAACTAATTAGAGCTAAGTATTTGCTTTTAGCAATTTAAGATGACTCATGGGATAACGTTATTATAAGTAAAATTCTGCTTCTCAAGACTTAGAAACTAATATTCTATTACTACCAGTTCATAAATAATTTATGAATTTATTACTTCAAGTGGTCAAATTACTACAAATGAAGAGAATATTCCCAGACACGTAATTCAGCTATTCTTAAAGAGCATAACTGGTGAGATGAATATCTACCACATCACGCCAATTAACAGAATTCTTTCCCAGGTCACAGCAACACTACCACAAAATGAAATTGGAAAACGCTTACCATTGCTACCTTCAGGGACATGGAATCCAGACTTGGCAAATTTGAAAGAGGACCCTAATGGGAAAAAAAAAAAAAAAAAAAAAAAAAGAAGTCACTGAAGCATTTGAAAAAAGACAAGAAATAATAAATTCTACAATCCGTTCAGTACTAAATTGTTACTTAGTCCTGCTACAGGATATTACACGCTTGGAAACTGAATCACCACACCAGTGCTGGAAATGTGGTAACAGTTCATTTGTACTCCACCACTCCCTTGGATTAAAAATTTGGAATACTGTCTTTTTCACATGTCCTTTCAAGTACTTTTCTCCTCTTTTCACTATTAGACAACAAAATCTGGAAAAAGTCTTCTACAGGGTCTGGGATAAAAACTCAACTGGTAGCTGTCCAAATGACATTGGTGTTCCAGGATTACAGAGGACAATCTCCACCTCTTCATCTGCTCCTGGATCACACTGAATTCAGCTCTGCTCCACAGTAACCTTTCTGTTTACACGGCATTACAGCGCATACATGCTGTCTCACCCCTCTAATGAATCCTGTAACAATCTTTCCTCTGCAGCCAGGCAGTGGACAGATATGAAAGAAAATTACTATCGGAAATTCTATCCACATTCCATTAACCAATCTGGTCTGGTCTATTTGAAATTGGTTTTAGAAGAGGAGATAAGCTTATGAATAGGAAATCAAACTGAGTTACTAATTTCTGCATTTAAAATGGTTCTTTAAAAAAATCTGCTGAGTTTAGGCACTTTATATAAAAATACTGCCTAGACAAAGAACAGGAAACTCCCCAATGCAGTACCACTTCGTCCTGTAGTCACTGCCCTTCACCATCATGAAAGATCACAGACAAAGGTAAAGAGAAGAGGGGATATAATAACAGCTAGCAAATAAGAATGATGGTTCAAAAGAAACAAAGAACACGAACCCCAACTGTCAATTTTCAACATTTTCTAAGAAATCTGATGTTTTCACTTTTAGAATCAGATCGTCTTGGTTCTAGAATAGGTAAAGCAGTGAATAAAGCAAAAAAGCTACTATTAAATTCATCTAAAATTACTATTATACTCATCTAACATTTTTTCACAGAATCAAAAAAAGCAGTAGTTGTCAAATGCATGCAAGGCAACTACTTTGGGAATGGAAACCACAGTAGGAAAAAAAAAGGGGGGAATGTTACATGCACAGTAGGTCTAATATGTCCTACGTATTGTGGAAGGGGTATACAAACTCACTACTTGTGTTTTAGAGCCAGCTCCACTCTAACACTTTTGGAGGGATATTATACTATTTATACAGTTATTCTGAGAACATATCTGCACAGATAAACCAGAAGGAATGATGCATCCCAAACCTGCTAGGCTTGCTTAACACAGAGCATGAGGAAAAAGTGTACTTGCAAGGTACCTTCATCTAATAGTCCTGGCACTATGTGAAAAATCAACAGAATTTTTGCTTTCACACAATACTTAATTAACAAAACTAACAATGCCAAAGTTCTTCTGGTCGGCAGGTGCGCACTACCTTCTCAATACAACCAGTACATTACCTTACCTGTTCTGGTTTGTGTTGCTGCACAGAATTATATATGTAACTCAGACCAGCTCTAGTTAGGACGTAGGAAGCTTGTTCATTTATGAGTGTATCTAAATGAGCTTCAATCTGAAATTTTAAGCATAAGATATTTAGAAAATATGCATGAGAATGTTAAATAAAACGAACTCTGGAGTTAAAATGTATAGAAACACAAATAAGAAAAGGAATATGATTAATAAACAAGGGAAAAAAACAAACACATAAAACATAATTACTGTACCCATTTACATCTTCTATATTATGAGGAACTAGTAATAAAATTATTGATAATTCTTTGCAGAAGAGCTGAACTTTTTTGTATTAGTAAATTCAATGGCACTAAAAAAAAATGAAAGCTCTTACAGTTCTTTGAAAATACGTGATAAAAATCATTCAGCTCATTGATAATATCAAAACTTACAAAAATACTGACAACAGTGTGGCAGCTTTATAACAAACAACACTCAATAAATGATTGACAGTCTGTTGTAGGAAAAATGAAATTGAAACTAAGATACAGAATAGGATCATAGAATCCTTAGAATTGGAAGGAACCTTTAGATGTCCCATCCAGTCCAACTCCCCTGCAATGAACAGGGACACCACAGCTACGTCAGGGTGCTGAAGGCCTGATCCAGCTTCATCTTGAAAGTCTTCAAGGATACGGCATCAACCACATCTCTGGGCAACCTGTTCCAGTGCCTCACCACTCAATGTAAAAGACTTTTCCTTATATCTAAACAAAAACTACTCTCTTTGAGCTTGAAACCATTTCCCCAAAATCACCAAGGCTTCCAAATTCAGTACTGATAGCCATGTGTTTAAAAAAAAAGCTGACTGATAGAACAACAGCCAATTAATTACAGAAACCTAACCCATAAATCTAGTCACAGCAAAAGCAATCGCCTTTGAGTAATTTGGGAAGATTTGTGATTAAACACAATTTTACAGATCACTGTCCCGTATTTATTTCTCTTCTAACCTTTAGGAAAATCTAAAATTCATAATATATCAAACTCTACTAAAACATAAGATTTCTATGTTTGATATTTAAAAGCATTTTACTTTCTAAAACTGTTTAGAAAAATGCACTTTTTACAAATCAGGGGGGAAATCTTAATATTTCAATTTGGAGATTTTAACCGTCTTCAGTTCTTTTTTTTTTTTCCTATGAAAACTCTTTCTTACTTAATATGCCATTCTACCTTCACTTTGATAATCTACTTATGTATAATCTTAAAGGTTTTTTTCCATTCTATTTCTGTATTCGTAGAACACTTGAAGAAAGCAATTGGTATTAAATGCATAACCTTCAGTTCTACTGCTTATTTTAAGAATAAATCTATTGCAACATTTACTGTGAACAAAAAGCTCTGGTAATGGTAGTTCAAAATGCCCCAGACAGTTTGGTGAGGTTTTCTGTTTGTTTCTCAGCTAAAAGGTGCTGGAAATTCTAATTAGGAGTACAAAGGGAGAAATGGCTCACAGCCAATCTTTACTGATGTTTCAAATAAGAAGTTGAGACTTTTTTTCCCCAAAGTCTTCAAACTCCAAAAACTCTCCTGAGAGGTACTGCAGAGATTATTATGTAGCATAACTATAAATAGGCAATGCCTATGTTTTTTCCAAGTGAACGGTTTATAAACTACATTTCCATTTTGAAATGGTACCAAATACGAACTACCAACCTGCCACATTAGATGAAACCTAACAAATAAGAATGGAAAGGTGAAAAGAAGCACTGAAGTAATGACCTCAGGTATACTGTACTAACACCCCCATAGGATGAAACATAGCCAGCTGTTTTGCTCAGCTTTCAAATTCTATTTGCTTCAATTCACACCGTTTGCAAGTGAACTAGAATAATGAGAATGACTCAGAAAATGAAAGTCTTCATTGATATGGGTTTATCTGCAACTAAAATAAAACTTTCCTAATATTTTTTGTATGTTTGAAATAAAGGATGCTGTGTACCATCATTGGCTCTGTAACTTTTATTGGCTTATAATAAGAGCCTCACTTATCCCATTTCCTTTAGAATTGATCAAAACCCAACATTTTTAAAGACAATGACGTTCACATCACAGCTTACAGATTGCAAAGCAAAACAAAACAAAACAGGAACAGTACTAAGTTTATTTTCAGCTGGGCTACTAAGGCTCACCTGAAACTGTAACATTTCCAGACGTTTGTCAGTGAATTCGAAGAGAGCCAAAGTAGTCTTCATCATATAAAGTGAATTTACCATGAAGGTTGCCATGTCAGCTGTGCCCAAATTACTAGCAGACATAGTACACATCTGTAACAATGGATCTAGCACACAAGACAGAACCTGAAATAGAAAATACAAAGAAAAGAGGGAGGAGAGGTAGGAAATCATGTCACATGAGGCTTCTAAGCTCATTCTGTCTCTATCATGTATTTATTCTCCAAAGCAGAACAAAGGAAAATGAGAGTTTCCAACTGTGAAAGCAGTTTTCTACTGGATTTGACAGCAGGTGATCGGCTACCATAGTGATAGGAAAAGTACAAAAACCTGAGAACAGATTCTAACCTAGTAGTAGGAGGAGTAACCCAGATTAGATAATAGGCAATTGTGCAATCTTGATGGAGTATTTACTTAATGGAGTAGTCGTAATTGGATAACAGAATGTAGACACTGTGCTAAGAGTAGCACTCCATACTGTACTGTAATTATCCACTTAGTCACCATCTTATTCACACTGAAAACTTGAGTTTGGAAGAAGGCTCCAAAATGGGACCAGAAGAAAAAGATTAATGGACCAATATTAACCTAAATTTACTTTTTCCCCCCAGTTCTCAAAGTTCCCTTCTACCTGCACAAAGTCAGCCTGACGGGCATCCAGTGGAACAACAGATGAGTCGTGAGATGCCAGAACCTCCCGTAGCAAATTAAGTGTCTGATTTAGTGCAGAGCTTGGGCCGAGATCAGGAGGTGGGAGTTCAACCTAAAGAAGAAGATAATCTGTTTTGTGTGTTTTTTTTTTTTTTTTTTTTAATAAATGCCATTTACAGCAAACTTCATCAAACCTGGTGGCACAAATGCAACCATCTAACAGCAAAATTACATGTAGCCATGCAGAGAAGAACTTTAATTTAACCCTGGAAAAATCTAGCACATTTCAGATAATAAATGCCTAAAACTTTCAGAATAATCATCCATTCTGGTAACAAACAAGCAAAACCAAATTTCTCCTCTCATTCAAAGTATGCCTATTTTACAACCTAGCAAGCTAGAGAAACTCAAATGCTACAGTTTCTGGTAGTAAAATATATATACATACATATATTTCCTAGATTAGGTACCAGAGAACAGCCACACTGCTGGCACAGAGTTTACTCTGAGCAAGGCTTCTTGTAAAGGCTCCATAATCTAGCACTAGCAGAGCTCTGGGAGATTAGGGCCATACTGCAACAGCTGAATGAGGTCATCT
>PPHD01012987.1:0-17640 GCA_002909625.1 Bambusicola thoracicus | reverse complement strand
GTGCTGTCAGGTTCATGAGTTGTTCTGAGGTGGTGAGATGTCCAAATCCAGGTTCCCCCCACTATCTCCTTCCCCAGAGCTGTGCTGCCAGCCCTCTGCCTGCACTGCCAGGAGCCCAGAATTAAAGCAGAGTCTAAATAATGTAAAAGCTCTGTGGAAATGTATTTCAAAGAACAGATATTAAAAGGCATAATAATGTGCTGCTATTTCTGAAGTCTTCTCCACGAAGAGGAGAGATTGCTTGCAATAGATAAATGTGATACAGAGTGCGAACTGAGGCAGTCTGATCCCATTCTTAGTCATGCAGTTTGAGCAGCTATTGATATGTGCACACACTGGTGGCGACCAGGTCCAGGGCAGCAGGCCGAGTTTTGGCTGCAGCATTGCATAAATGGAGGTTTTTTGGTCCCTTGTCATCCCCACTCATCATAAGCACAGGAGGCTATTGCCAACATCAATGGCTATGGTATCAGCCAGAATCCTCCTGTTCTGACTGTGCTGTGTTGCTGTCTTTGCAGATGACAGAGGGCCGGCACTGCCAGGTGCATCTCCTCGATGACAGGAACTTGGAGCTGCTGGTTCAGGTAAAGACTCTTCTGATTTGGACACTGGTATAGCATGTCTGGGCCCAGTCCTGACCCATTTTCATTCTGCTCCAGTAATGCCCGTGTACCTGTGCTGGGAATGGCATCAAAGCATTGACCATTGCAAAGTCTTAAACCGTGCAAAAAAACCACTGAAAATGTTGTTTTAGAGCTCCAAATTAGTTTGTTACCTCCCCCTGTGTGGTTCTGATTTATCCCTTAGTTGATTAAAAATAAATGCTGGCTTTGTACTTGGAGCCAGATTTCCCTGCTTGGTAGTTTAAAGAGTGCAATTTGGGGCTGAAGCTGTAAGAGATATTTGAAGAAGTTGTATGTCTTTCTATAGCTACTAATGGAGGTGGAATTAATGGGCATGCTTTCAGGCATGCAAGCCCCTCCTCAGACCTGTTTTTTTTCCACATGGGCATGGAGCTTCCAGAGGAAATTTTCATTATTAATGGGAAGTGTGAACTGAAATGAACTGAGTGGTGTTGGCTCTTTCAACAGCCCAAGCTTCTGTCTCGAGAGTTGCTGGATCTGGTGGCCTCACACTTCAACCTGAAAGAAAAGGAGTACTTTGGGATAACGTTTATAGATGATACGTAAGTATATTAACTAGTTTTAAAGAAAAAATGGATTCGGAAATAATTTCCCCTGTGGCAGTTCCCACCACAGGTGCAGGGATGGCTGCTGAGCCTCACAGGGACTGGTAGGAGCTGCTTGCCCGTGAGAACCCTTACAGCACCTGTGTATTATTTTTTAAGGTGCTCTCATCTTGAATCTTTTTGCCACATCCTGGCTGTTGGAAGGTGCCTTCTTCCAGATCGCCTATAAAATCCCTCAAGAGCACCATTGATACTTGGCTTTTTTCCCCAAGAAGAGCTGTCATGAATTTCTGGAGTTTTGTATGTGCTGGTAAAGTGCTGCCAGGGGATTACCTAAAAGCCCCAAAACCACCTGCAGGGCCCCAGAGGCTCCCTTGGGTGCTCCAAACTGGGCCTGGGTGCTCACTGTGGCCTCTGGAGGGCACCCATGCTCTATGGCTGGCCAGTCCCAGTGCTCTGGAGCAGCAGATGACTCCTGCGCTGTCTTGACCCCCAGGTCAGGGGGGCTCTGTCAGGGGCCTCTGTCAGGAGCAGGCAGTCCCTCTCAGCCAGCTTCCTTGGGGAAGTTACTGGGGCTGAGGGTTTTTTTTTATTCTACTTTAGTCATTTTTCTGGTTCATTTCTAGTTTCATTTAGGGAGGCTGTGGTGCAGAGGGCTGTTTCAGCGGCCTTGTTAATGAGTGTGCCTATGGTAAGGCCCTCTGCCCTGAGATGGGGTCATGTGTGAAGCTGTGGCTGGTGTTCCCGAGAGTGCAAAAGCAAAACAAAAGCAAAACATCTTGAAGTTAGAGGAAGAGGAAAACATGATGAACTGCTTGGCTGCATCAGAGCTGACTTTTGCAATTCTAAAAAGGACTCACACTTGGAGTAAATGTGAGCACTGAAAAACCCATGTTTCTGTATTTCCCTTCCCAGTTTTAACCATCTCCCCAATCTGTTCCTGCAGAGGTCAGAGCGTCTGGCTCCAGCTGGACCACAGAGTCCTGGATCATGACTTGCCCAAGAAACCAGGCCCAGCAACGCTGTATTTTGCTGTTAGGTGAGTAATTCCTTCCGTGAAGAAAACAGTGCCCATTTGGTTCATTTATCACCATGATTTTTGTTTAAAAGAACAAAGTACTGATTTGATAAAGGATGTAAATGTCAAAATGATGTGTTATTTTTAGAAGGTGGTTAAGTCCTGGCTAAGTACTGCTTTCTTTTCTGTTTACCTGCAGAATAAGGTAGTTTGGAACCTGCTACTTTTTAAGCTGCTATTAGCACATTGCTCCTTTTCTTATTTAAGGATAATTCTAAAATCTATAAATCTCTCAATTTAAAATCTTTTTTTTTCCCAACTTGTCTTTAATAGTGCTATATTTTGATCGTTTATTTAAACAACTATACTTGTTCTTATGTTTACTTAAGGTTTGTCAGTACTTGAAAGGGATTGCTGCTGGCTTCTTTGCTCACACAGCTTAAACCAGTCCCCAGGAGAGACTAAAATCCTAGCAAAGTGATGATTTTGGCCAAAGTAATTGCATTACTTCAGGGTTTTTTGCTAGCAAAGCTCTACTGATTAGGATGCAGTTTTGTCAGGCCCATAACAGACAGAGCTGTGCTGGCAGAAAAGACCAAGCATCGTATTCTTAATATTGTTGGAGTTCTTATTTTTGTCTTCCTTACATTCTGTGAGGTAAATGAGGGCAGACTGACCTCATTCACTTTTCATATCAAGATTTTGGCCTTTGTGTGCTTAATTATCTGCAGCATTTCCAAAGCAGAGCCTGTTGTGCAGTTGGGTCAGTTGGCATTGTCACCCCGCCACGTCTTCTGCACCCCCAGACACTGCGGGGATGGTTCAAACAAATGGCACTTTGTTTTTGCTGAATATGTGCTAATTTGTGACAGAGTTCTTTTCTTCTTTCTCTCTTAATTAAAAAAAAAAAAATAAGAAAAAAAGGAAGAAAAAAGTGGGAAAAAGGCAAAAAACTACAAAACGTTTAAAAAGGAGTTGTAGAATCATAGAGTCACCTGAGTTGGAAGGTACCCATGAGGATCATTGAGTCCAACTCTTGGCTCCACATGGGACCACCTGAGTTGGAAGGGACCTGTAAGGGTCATTGACTCCAACTTCTCATAGAAATGAATATTCATGTATAATGAACTCTTAAATTCTCACTGTTTGAGGACCTAGAAGACTAAAATCTGTGGCTGGACATGATCATTTCTGTACATTCCTCCAACACCCTTACGTTGTCACCTCCTTACATGTGATAGTACACAGGGAGATTGAAGGACTTGGGTCCGTCTGAGGATCTTCCCGGAAGGTAGTGATGGTCTTGACTCCTGTGACTGTTGCCAGGGCTTAAACTGTCTGCCAGACTCTCTCAGGAGTGGAAAACATAAGAAAGCCATAAAGACAGTCACATAACTTGAGCAATTCTGTGGATGGAGTTAATGGCTTGAGATGTTCATTTTTACCCACCCCACTGCAAGGTGATCTTCTGTAGGACAGGGTGTGCAGAGACCTGTGCAAGAGTTGATGCATGAAGAGTGGGCTTGGGAAGATCAACTTCTAGAGGCTTATCTCAAGCCTTGACTGCTTGAGGGTCATCAGATCAAAAAGAAGAAATTAAGCCCACAGAAGTGGGCAGTGGATGGAAAGCCTGTGAGGAGCAGAAGGATAATTAGCAATATAAAAACTGTCTTATGTTAAACATATATATATATATGTATATTCCATCTGAAATGTCACTTCAAAATGTACAGCACTATTTTGTCACAACCTTTTGGATAAGTGAATGACTCCAGGCATTTGTTGGATGGCAGATGCCTTGGGTGGTTGGTTCAGACGCTTATCACATGCAAACACATTTGCTTTGCCATAGTCTGTTCTTTAATTAAACTCTCCTGAGAGCAGCTGAATTGCACAGTTAGAGGCTGGCATGGAAAGTACAGCAGGGCTGGGTGAGTAGCATACACTTGAGTGGGGGAACTGATGTCTATTTTGTGTTGGGCATGGAGAAAGGTACCCGGAGCCCTCCTGAGCTGTCCTTCATTAATGTGCAGTACTAGGCAGTTCCCAGCAGAGTGCCAGCTGCATACATAGACATAATGTTGCATAACAAACCAGAACACATCCACTAACCTTGGCTGGCTAGCGTAACCAGCCATGGACTTGCTTCCTTTGGTAGTGAGGTTTGCTCCTTTAAACCTTGTCAGGGTTTCCAAATGAGATGGGAAATCATCAGATGTCTACGATCTATTGAACAAAAGGAGTTGTGCCCTGCATGCTGTTGGTCCATGATTTTCTGCTTGTTCCCTCCAACTGGGCAGGAAACAAAGTGCAGTGGTTGTAGTTCCTCTGCGCCACTTTATTGCTGGAGAACAAAATGCCGAGGCAATAAAATGATTTGAGAGGAAGATGAAGCCTACACAGGAAAGTAACTTTGTTCTTTTTTATAATTATCAGGTTCTACATAGAAAGCATCTCCTTCCTCAAGGATAAAACAACAGTAGAGCTGTTCTTCCTGAATGCCAAGTCCTGTGTACACAAGGTAAGGCTCAGCGTCCTCTGGAGCTCCGTGTTGTCCATCTCTCATTACTCCTCCCTATGCCCCTTCTGCATACTCCCTGGGTAAGGATGATGATGGCTTCCTGGTCATGATTTCACAGCCCTACTGTGTGCAAACCACACTGAAACATCTTAAATACCAAAAAGCCTTTAAGTCATTTGAAATCTGGGTTGTAGCTTTGTGGATAGGCTCCGTCTCAGAGTGACATACCTTTGTGTTCTACATAGTACGCATTTGAGGTAGGTGAGGAATGTTGTATGCAGTGAACATGGTTCTTAGTTCCCTGATTTCATGCCTTAATTCACTTCATAAAGTCACAAATCCCATACGTTCACAATCAAAGGCAGTTATTACAATACTTCTTGTGTTTACTCTGGTTACAAATCTTCCACTGTTTTTGTTAAATGTTTGAATTGGTTATTCATGCTGCATATATGTAATACATAATACAGTACGTTTATATATATATATAATAGTATCATAAAAGTAAAATTTATCTGCTGCAGATTCATCTTGTTCTGGAAAAAGGAAAGGGCAGTGTGGCAGCCTGATTGTGCCCCTAATAACTAGAGGAGCAGCAGCAGCCGAGGTTCAGTGAACTTTACTCCAGCAAAGCCTAGTTAATATCAAACTTGAGTATCTGGGTGTTTTACACTCATGGTTTAATCTGTCTGAGAGGGTCACTTGGTTCTTCTTGGAAAACAACTATTTATTGTTAGCTGGTGTTGAAGTTCAGAATAGCAGGCCAAATTTTTCACCTTTAATACATTTCATATTTTGGAAGAGTCTCACTGTATCCAATATTCGTTATTTTACTGGTGGGATCAGAAAGCTTACTTGAAAAGCAATTAATGACAAAGTTGTGGCTGTGGGTTGCACAGGAATTGCTCTCTGGAAGAGTGGAAGAAACTTGCACCTTTTCACAACGCCTTCACATTTAAAATAAATGTTTGAAGAACTTGAGGCCTCGCTGGTTAAGTTTAATAAAAAGCAAATCTCCCTTTGGCTTATTTGCCATTTTCAATGAAAGGTCTTGGCAACTTGAAGTAATCCTTTCAGGGAATACTGGAGCAGTTCAGACAAAGCAAAAAACTTGGGATTTGGAAGTGAGACTGGTTTTCTTCCTGCAATGGGGAAGGTGCCACTGCCTCCAGAAGCAGTCTGCTATTGAAGTAAATACTGGTTAGGTGTTTGGGTGCCAGTATGTGTGTTTATGTAGATGCATAAAGCACAAGAGGAAGGGAGGAAAGAGAAGGAAGGTGTGAAAAACGCCATCGCTGATCACAGATGTGTTGTCAAGCCAATGAAGGGTCAATCAATTCATGCCACCATGTTACCTGAGCACCAGCAGTGCTCTGACACCTTACTTATGCAGAATGCATTGAACCAAAATGGCCCATGTTGGTTATGCAAAGGGAGCAATATGTAGCAATGGGAACTCAGCTGAGTGGGTGGAAACATGGGCAGGACTGAAGCTGTTTATTTAAAGTTCATTTACTTTCAATGTTTGTTTGGTTCAGTAGCTTTTAACCTTCACATCAGTTTCTTCTCAAAACTTTTTTACCCCATATGGTAAACTTCAGGCTTAGCTTCCTAACCCGGTTCTTTTCTTGCAACTTCTGTTGTTCTGAATAGGGTATAACAGCTGCCCTCTTGTTCTTTACCTCCCAGCTCCAGATTCCTGTAATCTTTTTTGCCCCTTTTCTGCAAATTGGATGCCAGGTTGCCCTAACAAGGGCTTGAAGAATTAAGGGTTTGCCTATTTTGCAGATTCCATAGTCATTTTGGCAAGGGAAAAACAAGGCAGACAATAAGATTTCTGCTGCCAAAAATGTATTTCTTTCTACTCCTCACCCACTCACCACCTCCATGCTTTTCTGTCAGAGCGCCTTTGTGCCTTTGCCCATGTGCCGGGATGGTGCATGCTGTATGACCTGTCTCTTTCTCTGCCTGTCCTCTTTGCCTTGTGCTCATCTCCTGAGAGCAGCTGGGCAGCCAGGGGAGAGCCCCATGTCCCCAGGCAACAAGGACTGAGGTTTTACTCTTGCTTCTGTGAGCTGTGTTCTACCAGTGCTGGAGGTCTGCACCCAGAATTGCTGCTGCGTTGAGCAGCTCCTTCCCACTGCTCCTGTCTTAATCCACCACTGCAACAACAGCACTTTCCTTCTGGTGCACATTGTGCAGTGTAATGCAAAACTGCTTTACACACCTGGAAAATAAACTTCCTCTCTTAGATTTGCCAACACGCTCATGGTTTGCTGGCCATGCTCTCCCTGTTTCTCACTGCACGTGAATTGAATGCAACATTTGCTGTTCTGCTTGTAAGAACACTCGGTGTTTCCTCATCGTTAGTGGGTGCATACAGCTTGGACTCCAGCCTGGACAACAAATGCTGCCAGCTCTCTGGCCCTACCCTTTTTTCATGTCAAGCTGCCTATTGTCTCACTGCTCTGCTCCAATCCTATGGCTGTGTGGGTCCTATGTGGTCAGTATGGCTGGCTGGCTCTGCTCTTCAATATCCATCCTCTTTGGGTTGGAGCTCGCAGAAGCTGTGTGCTGCCAGGAGCAATGTGAGCCCACAAGCAGGAGATGGGAGATGCTGGAACTTAGATCTCCATGTCTATGGAAGGGCCTCTCAGTAACTTAGTTATAAATGTGGTTATCCGTGTGTATTTTGCAACAGCTATAAGCATACTTTATGTTCATTGTGACACTGTTTTCACACATGCTTCTTTCTCAAGGCTTTGAGAACTTATGCCTGAAAGCCTTCAGCAGTGACAACTTCAGTTTACGTGCTTTCTTTCCTGTCAATGAATTTAAGAAGCTGGTTTAGATTTATGGTGACCTGTGAAATCTTCTGCACAGTGGAGTCTTAAACAGTGAAAGTTCAGCACGCTCTTTCAGGTGAAATGGGTATCTTAGAACAGATGTATTTGCACAAATAGGAGAGCTTTGTAACGTGTTCAGTATCCTATTGCGCAAACCCCTGGCCATAGCTGGGATGCTTTCAAGGAGGGTAGGAGCTGATCACGCACATGATGATGATAAATTTGGGAAGATAAATTAGTCTTTTCATTCAGAACAGCCAAGTTTGGAAAAATTGCAACCTACTTGGCTAGCAAAGCACTGTCAAGTTTATTGTGCGTTACAGCTAACCTCTATATAGCTCTGCAGCCATACGGTTGACTCTGTGCCAGTCCTTAAAATACGTTCTGTAAACGAAGATCTTGGTCAGGTTGGCTGTGTTCCCCTTTTCCCATCTATATTTGGGTGTTGGGGGATTTATTTATTTAATTTTGCTTTTGTTTCAAGGACTTACAAGAATTGCCTTTAAAATAATAACATGAAGTTAAAGGAAATGAAAGTTTTTTGGTGGAGTCTAACCATGCTGGCTTCACGTACAATGATGCTTGTGAGCACTTGGCAGCCTGAAGCCCAGAGCTTAGAGAGAAGAGCTGTTGAAGCAGACCCCTGGTGTGAGCATGACGTCTGGCTGGCTTCCAGCTCGCAGAGAGCAAAGTGGCTGTATATTAGATAGCCCTTGAAAGTTTTATAACGGATATTTCTTAATTCTCTCCTATCCCTAGGGAGGGGGAAGCGTTCCCATGCAGCCTTGTAACACTGTATAGTCTGATCCAAGCCAAGTCTATTAAAACACACTGTCTGTTTGTCGTTCTGCTCCTGAGGATGGCAGGTGTGAGGCACAGGGTGAGGAACCAGCAGGGCCAGCTGGCCTTCACTCCTCTGCCTTCCAGGCTATGCTCTGCTCTTGTGGGTGCTGGTGGTCACCTCCGTGGCCTGAGCCCCCAGTGGTGCATCAAAAGGTGAGGATGGAGCACAATCATGTCAGTAAATGCAGTGTGACAGACTGCCCTTGCCTCTTGGGAGAAGCCAGGACACCCATGTCAAGTGGCGGATCTCCATGGGAGCCCCCCCTCAGTGGTACCCCAAGGCACATCCTGCTTGGCCTCACTGGTGGCGGGGGAGGTGCTGGCCATGGAGTGGGTTTAGTCAAGGGTCTCCATGGTAGTGGAGGTTGGTCCAAGGCTGCCTGCTATGAATGGCAATGATGCCCTTGGAGAGTTGCTGAGGCTCTCAGTGGGGAGGTGTAGCTCCTGTCCTAGCTGTAGCTGGGCCAGCCCATTGCACATGAGGATTGAGCTGGTTTGCAGCCAGAGCTTCATACTTTGCATCTCTTGTCAGTTATTTTCTCCTGAGCCTAGCTAACAGCATTAATTGTGGTGGAGAGTTATGTGCTTTTGATCTTCTGGCTATGGGGTGAAGCTGTTGTGACAGCTCAGCCTGTTCTGGTGTCTGTGTGTTGGGTATCTCACAGTGGCACTGTGGTAGGAAAGCTAAAGAATCTGATTATATGCTAAGCCTAATGATGCTTGATATGTATCCTGGCTTACAGAGAAGTATTTTTGTGTCCTTCCCCTGTTCTTTGCTTTTAACTTCTACACTGTTCATGGTGGTTGGGGGTGGGGGGGAAAAGCAGCATTATATGATGGGGGCCTTGTGCTGAGTTATGTAGATAAGTCTCAAAGCAGCTGCTGCTATCCCTTGAGCTTCATCTGAGCTTTGGCTGAGCTACAAAACACAGACAAAGGAGATTGAAGATGGCTGGCAAAGGCAGCAAAATAAAGGGTGTAACAGAGAAACCTGAAGCTCTGGCTTGCTGTGAGGTGATACAGGGCAGCAGTGACGTAGCTTTTGTTTGGCTGCATTGGCCAAAGCCTCTGAGCCTCACAGCTCCTGCCAGGAACGAGCTGCCTCATCGAGGAGACCAGCAAGGTTTGGAGCTACAGGAGGGGACGGGACGGGGACGGGTGCTCTGTGGGGCAGCATGAACCACAGGCAGTGCATCTGGGATGGGGGCACGGATGCAAGTGTGGAGATCAGAATGGGTCCTGGAGGTATCACTTTCGGGTTTTCAAGTTGGAGGGGGCATTCTCTTGCTGCCATTGTGTCTCCTCAGTGTAACCGAGTGCACCACTCTGAAAGAGCATGTTGTTGAGCTTGCTGACCTACTTACTGCAGAGCTGCTGATGGCGTGGTGCAACAGGTTGTGGGCGACGGCCCCATCCTGGCAGTACAGGGCTCCTTGCTGCTGCCTGCCTGCTCCTAAGTAAGCCTTGAATGCTGGAATGCCATGAGTCTTTATCCTCTGCAGGGACCTTGACTTGCACCATGGGACTCAGGGGCCACATCTGGGGGTGCTGGGGGATGTTGTGGTGGTGCTGGGTGGGAGCACAGAGCTGGCGTGGCTTTGTTCACTTGTTCTGGGCCCACACCCAGCTAATTGCTGTCCTCAATCCGAACACGCTCCTGCAGATGTTTGGTTCCCTCCTTTCTCTCTAATTACCCCCTTCTTTCTCTCCTTTTTTAATCACCTGTCAGAAATCACAGGTAATTACATTCAGTACTGTAGCTGTCTTGAGGCTATCTGATCCTACTGTGGATTTTTGGGGGGCTGTATTTGGTTAATATAAATTGTTTAAGAGGTTGGCTTGAGGGAAGGGGTGCTTTAATATCTTAATCTTCATTTTTTTTTTTTTTTTGAAACGTTTCTGCTGTCAGTCTTTAACCTCTAGAGGTTATGTGTGATCTGAAGAAACCGCTTTCATTGCTCTGGTTCTGAAGAGTTAGAGATGGCTGTTCCTGTGTTGCTTATTTAAGAAACAAACTGCTTAAAGCAATCTAAAGACTTGCTTAGCACAGTTAATGCTCATCTGGCTATTGTCATTCTTACTCTGTGTTTTCTTCAGGGTTTCAGGCTTGCACCTCTGACGGTCAACTCTTGTTGATGCTGTGTTTAATGAGGGTGCACTGCCCTATTCACAGCTAAGCCTTGTGATTTTTATCACATTTATAGGCCTGTTTCTGTGCAGGACAAGACTTGAGCTCCTGCCTGAACCAGGGGCTCACTTCTGCGCCTGGACACTGAAGGCAGGAGCAGATCTTTGGTAACTATTGCAGTGCTGCTGTGTTCCTGCAGTACTGTCACTGCCACTCCACCTGGACATCTGCTACAACATTTTAGTATTTTGATATTTGTCAGAATGACAAAAGCCACCTGAATCCTCTGGACCAAATGCAGTGTTTAGATAAGCAGCCTTTCAGAGAGACACATAGGGGGATGAAAGAGTCTTCCTGGTTAAAATGATTGCTCCCTATGCTAACTCTAATGGAAAAATATCAGTTTCATCCCTTCCCTAGAGCTGCACCCTCTATTCTGTTTAAACTTATTTACATCTAAAAGGTATAAGACTCAGATTCCATTATCTGAATTACATGCATCTGCTTAACCTCGTGCTAGTGGCCTTGTTCCCACTTGGGATACATCTAGGAAAGCCTTCCATCTTCATCTAAAACACATGGCCATGAGAGTCTTTGCCGACCTGGCTCTCTACTCACTGAAACCAGTGCTGGAATTACCCTGTCAATTGCAGGTTTTGCAAATGAAGCTTTCCTACAGCTAATCTTCCCCATCTATTTTTGAAATTCGACCTTGCTGTTAAAGCAGTGCTAAAACAGAGACCCCTGCTCACCAGCCATGGGGCAGAAGAATGGATTGTTACTAAATTGAAATATTGCCTGATATTGGAGAGAGCCCTGGTCCTCCTGTTTGAATGATATGTATTGCTATATGGATTTGTGTCCAGTCAAAAGCTGTCCCAACTCCTTGACAGCCCAGGGCTGGATAATATTATAGTAATGGGCAATTGTTGAACAAGATGGCAAATAATGTTACATTATGATGTAAAATAATTCCAGGTTCAGAGAGAATTTTCCAAGAGACTGTCACTTGTACAGCGTTACTCTGTTAGATAAAGACAGTGCTGGGCTTCAGGATCCTTTGCTTAAAATCCCTTCTCTGTTGCTTAACTACTGCCTGACCTCAGGTGGTGCCTCCACCTCCATGTCCATCTTTTCTTTGACTTTAGTCCCTCTGAGAGTCAGGCCAGAGAGCACCTTCTTACCTGCTCACACCTGAACTCAGCTGCCAAGCAAATGCACCTGTAAGCAAGGGCATCATCACTGCAAAAGCCTCACCAGGAAAGCCAAGACTGAAACTCCTGAAGAAGGCAGTCCCGTTCAGCCCATTAAATCCCTAAATGAGGTGGTTTATGAGTTCACTTTCAGCGTTCATCAAAATGCCATAGCAGCCTGCTTAAGTGACCGGAGTTTCCTAAAGTTTGTATTTAGGACCAAGTAAATCAACATGTAAGAGCGGCCCCGTAATTACTATTGCTAATTAGTTAATGTTTGGGATGTGCTTTGAAGATGAAAAGTGAAGGGGTGTCGGGTTATTAAGTCCCAAACAGTGTTGTGATGCCAGCAGCACCTATTGCTATGGGTCAGCAGGGACTGAGTGCTGAAGTGGCTCGCCCAAATGCTGCAGAGTTTTCCTTGGAGCCTGCAACAAAGAGAGAAGGCCTTTGATGTGAGAATTGCGTTTGGATAGTTAAGTCTCTCCATGAATTTGTAGCATGAAGGCAATGAGCCCCGTGTAGCCGATTCTGCCCCAGGGTAGGGAGGTGGTCTTGATGAGCTTTTAAGGTCCCTTCTGGCCCTGTTTTCCCAGATTCTGTGGTCCAGAAACAGCTTTGCTGAGATGGAGCTTGTCTTTCCTGCTCAGCAGAGCCTTCTGGGCGATGGCTTTCCTCATGTCTGGGTGTTTGTCATGTCCCTATGTGCTGGGATGACCTGCTGTCCCCTCGTCCTGCTGTGGATTTATTCAGAGGCTGTTGGAGCAGATGCAATTTAAGCTAAAGAAGGCAGCACAGGTGTGCATGACAAAGACCAACCTCATGCAGACCTGGAAGTAACAAAGTGCCTTAAAATTGCACCTACATGAAGATGGGGCTGCAAACCTTGCCTTTTCTCTTGAGCATCAACATTAAAGAGATCTGAGGGAAGGAAGGAAGAATTTGAAGCTTTTTTTCCCTTCTACTTTGTGATGTGCCCCTCCTCTTCTAATGAAATGTCTGGGAATGCTTTGGAGGCCACTTCTGCATAGCTGTTGCCACACCTGTTGGGAAGGGGAAATTCCTCCCAGTCTGCCCTGGTGGAGCTGCCCGGGGGAGCACTGCTGCTGGAATGTTTTATTGACAAAGCTGGCAAAAAGCTTCCTTTCCATGAACATTGAATTATTTATTTGTTCACTTCTGAATTTAGTCTCTGTGGGGCCAGACCTGCAGCTGTGATAAATTAGCCCAGCTCCAGATGTGCCCTGTATATTTAGAGATGTCATTTCCCTGTATCTGTATAAGTCTATAGATCTTCCTGCTGCAGTGGTTTGGGCACTATTTCAGCTTTGTCCCTCATTCAGCCATTGAGTTCTGGGGACAGGAGAATGGGGTTTTGATGGGAGGGGACACTGTGTCCTCTGTCTTCCTTAGCAGATGGTTAGCAAGAACAAATCTTTGCACAAAAACTCAAAGAATGGCTCCTGGGGGAAGTTTTGCCCTTTATGTGTGGTTTGCAGGATGCAGGAGGTATCAAGGGTGGCTTTGACCACCTGAGAGTTGATGTGCAGGTGCATCATGACTCTCCCAGTCTTACTGCTGGTGCCACTATGGAACCAAAATGATTTCTCCTTGCAAAACAGTGTGTTGGGAAGGTTGCACTGAAGATTGCAAGCTAGGAAAGAGGGGGAAAAAAAAAGATCTTTATGTAGCTTTGATTTTTAGCATTTATTGTCAACTGCAGCTTTGAAGTCACCCACTTTCAGGACAGGACCCTGCCTGGTTTTGGAGGGGAGTTGAGAATGGAGATTTGCAGGGTCGGAGTCCATGGAGTTTCTCTGAGCATTGCAATAAGACACACGTGTACTTGCAGGAACTGGAGGCTGTAAGATCTCCAGACTGTGTGTGGTAAAAGAAAATTAGTTATACTCGCCTCGCAATTAATAACTATCATTTATCTAGCATCATGGGCGTGCGTACCACCATCAAAGCAAAGAGCTGAGGTCTCTGCCCCAGGGAGATGGCGTGCTTAAAGCCATAAATTCCTCTGGTTCACCCTCCTTTCCCTGGTTCATGGCAAGTTTGTAGTGTGTTTCTAAGCGTGCGGGATCAGGTACCTGCCTGGGTGTGTGCAATATGACAAAGCTTCAGAAAGACAACACGCGATGTCAAGAAAAGGGGGTGGGAGAGGAGCCGGGGGGAGGTGGAAACAGACTGCGTGTGTCTGTGTACACACACTGAGTGCTCACGAAAGGAGGAGAAACGCTCCCCAGGCGGGAGTGGCCGGGCTCCCACCCAGCTGTGCTGGCAGTCGGGCAGGACGCGGTGCTGTGCTGTGCTCTGCGGGGACAGGACGGCTCCCAGCGCTCATCTTCTGCTCTTTCCCTGCACAGGGACAGATCGAGGTCGAAAGTGAGACGGTCTTCAAGTTGGCAGCCCTGGTCCTGCAGGTAAGCTGCTCTTTGCGTGTTGGTGCGTGGTGACTTTCTGGTATCGGTAATGCTGCAGCTTTGGCATGTGGCAGCCCCCTGACCTGTTAGTTCAGCTGTGTGCTGCCTTACCACATTTATTTTCCTGTATTTTCCTCCACTCAAAAACCATGCAGCGTTTGTTGTTTGTAGTCTCTGGAGCTGTTATTTTTCTCGTAGGCTAGTGGGAGAAATAGGCATCTGAGCAATGTTAACTTGGTGGAGAGAATGGAAAAGGGAAAGCTCATCAAGGGAAGTAATTTATTTGGGCAGATTTACATCCAATTTATCACTTAATCTTCTAATTAGAATATATGCTGGAGATCTGAGAAGAAAGAGCATAGTAGTGCAGCTAAAGTTTGCTGTGCTCTATCTGGTGAAGTTTTCAGAGCATATGTTTTATACCTTTGTTACTTTAGATTATATTACTTTTTTTCCCCTTCACTGTGCTGTACTCAGACTTAAAGTTTGGTTATTTACCACTTTCTGTGAAATAAATGTCTACCTTTAAAATGTTCGTTCTCCCTTCTCCCCCTCCACCCCCATTGTCACTGATAAAATGCTCAGCAAAGGCTGATTTGCTTGAGCTGCTTCCAAGAGCACAATTCCTCCCGAAAGTCTGACCTGCTCCTAGAGCTGACCTTCAGCTTGCACAACCAGAGAGAGAACTGTATTTCACTTCTTGGGAAGTAAAAGTGACGTTGGATGTGGATCGTGAAGTTCATCCCCCTTCTAGAAGCACATTTATTTATGGTGTAGGTGGATAATCTACAGCTGGAAGCATGAAGGGCCAAGCTCTGTTCCTGAGTGCATGCAGGCAGCCTCTGGGCTGTGTGTGAATGTGGCTGAGGTCGGGATCCAGCCAAAAAGCTGTGGGAGTGGGAAGCGAACAATGCTGGGAAAATCGAGGACTTTTGAAGAGATCGTGTTTTAATTCTGTCACTGTTTTTCAATTGTAGGAAGCTAAAGGGGACTATTCCAGGTAATAACATTTTTCCTTTCTAATACTAAGGGGCTTGATGGATGTGTTTTGGTTGGTTTGCATTGTATTTTAAACAATCAGAAATGAGGGGTAAAGTCCAACTGAGAGCAGCGCCTGGAGAAAGCAGAATGCACCGCTAGGCTGGATAAAATCTGACTGCAGGGTGAGTCCTTTGGTGAACAGGCTCAGAATCAAAACAACTTTCCAGGCCATCCCTCTTTGCATTCCCTCCCATCGTGTGCGTGCCAGACTGGGACGGGGAGCTGCTGCCCTTTGCTCCCAGCCAGCCCATGCCTGGTGCTGCAGACCGTGCCCACCCACAGCACGTGTGGGGGACATGGAGCTGCCAGCTGCCTGCCTGAGGTCAATGAGCCTCTTTCTTCTGCAGCTGCCCCCAGGCCTCCCTCAGCCCGCACCTGACCCGACACTTGTGCTGAGCTGTGTGCTGCGCTGGGGCTGCACACGCAAAGAGTACTTGCCCTTGGAAATCGCTTTCTGCCTGGTCACCTCTGTGCACTGGTTTGGATAGCAGCACTGGGGGTTGTGGGGGGAGCTGAGGTTGCACTCAGAGCTGTTGGAGCCCAGAGAAAAGACCTTCAATTAGGAATGGCCTGCTGAGCAAACAGAAATTCAAAAGGTCGGTGTTGGTCACGTTAATGTTTTACCATTTGCTGAGTTTCCATACAGTAGGATGTTGTGCTCTTGCTGCAGCAGCTTTCCTGCCACAACAGACACATTTGGAAAATGCCCAGTGAGGGGCTACCTGCTAAATGCAGGATATGAGTTGTGCCTGATGCCAAAACCCACAGCAGAGGTATCCTCTGCTCTTCTTTCAGTGCACAGAGCAGTGCCAGCTCTGTTCTGGCCCTGGTGCCAGTCCCTCTTGTGCGGAAGGACATGCTTTGTAAAGCCCATTGCAGACCTCTTTGCTTTTTGTTGGTGTGCTGTCACGCCTGCAAAGAGGAAGAGGAGATGCCCTTGTGACTAAGATCAGCTGGATGGGCTGCCTGTACAGATACTTCTGTTCCTGTTCACACTGCAGACCTGCTTTGTGACCCACAGGATATTGCTTATAGCCACAATGTGCTGCCCTTCAGCCCAGAAAGACTGCTCATCTCACCCGACTTCCTGCAAGCTTCCCTCAGTGTAGGGACAGATAACCAGGGAACTCACATCACCACAGCTCACTTGACTAGAAGCAACTTGCTAAGCTGCAGCCCTGGTGGCATAGGCTCTCTTAGCCTGGTACAAGCCCTCAGGAAAAGAAGTTTAAGGTTTAAAACTGCCATTGTAGTTAAAACCTCCCTTGTGCAGTTTGAACTTAGTTCTGACTCCTTATCATTTGCAGTAAATAGGTTTGTAAGTATTGCTTCACAAGCGCTAAGACTGCCTACGTGGTTATTTCGCATGCCTCATCGGACAGGTCGGAAGGTGTGGACCGCCTGTGGTTACCTTCCAAAGTATTTAAAGAACATGGGAGGCAAGAGGTGTGCTACAAGATTGATTTCCTTTTCCAAGTGCAGCTCTTCTCTGAACAGTTGCCTTTTGCAGAAGATCACAAGCTGTAGCAATTGCTTTCACAAAAGTTACGCCTCCATATCAAATGGGCATGGCCAGCTGTCCCACGCACCAGAGTGAAGGAATTTGATTTTACATAGCACAAGTGTCATTTGGACCACCAGTGTTAAAGTGCTGGCTTCATTACCAGTGTGTTTTGTGAAGATGCTGTGTGACTGATGGCCCAGCAAACCCACCAGCACCGTCCCGCAGCCCTCCTGCTCTCTGCGCAGAGGCTGCCTCCCATTGCTTTGGGTTGATGTGCTCAGTGTTGCCTATCATTTGGCAATTCCATTTGAATCACTTTCTGGAATGCGGCTCTTGCACCATTTCTGCTTACGTGAGAATGGCATGATTAATTTTTTTTTATGAAGGATTAGTGCTGAATTGCCTCAAGTCCTGGAGATTACCTCTCTGTCAGTTAAAGATGGGCCAGTCTGGACAGCACTGGTGATCTCTGCCTGCCTCATGAGGGGCTTTTGTTGGGGGCACATCTCTCTTGCTGGCTCCGGGTGGGAATATGCAGGCCAGTACCAGGGCACCATAAACTCCCACAGCTCTGCAGTAACCCCTTCCTCAGATAAGGCCTTGCAGAAAGAGCACGGTAATCTCCCACGAGCTGCCTGCCCTCTTCCCATGCTGAGTGGGTGAGCGCATTCCTTGGAAATCTGTTCATTTTCAGCTAGCAAACCTGACATGTGGGCACTTGGAGACAGTAACAGCTGCTGACTTCTATGGAAGTCACCCCACAATCCAGTGGCACTGACAGCGTGAAGATCCCAGGGCCCAGTCCTTGCAGGTGACATGCAGTGGGTCTTTCTGGGTCAGGGGCACATTCTCTGTCATTGAATGACACAAGACACACCAGTCCCATCTGGAAAAGATGTCAGCTTTGAAGGCATATTGATTTTAAATT
>PPHD01012986.1:0-17641 GCA_002909625.1 Bambusicola thoracicus | reverse complement strand
TTTTTTTTTTTTTTTTTTTTTCCCCCATAGGTATATATGCGTGTATGTGTGCATAAATACTGTGGAAGTCTTCATTCATTATTAAAAATAAATGTAAATGTTGCTTCAGGAAAAAAAGGCTCCCTCCCCCGCCCATATTTTTATAAATTAATACATTAAAATTTTTCTTCTTAAGGTATGATAGATAGCTAGACTTTTGGCCTGTCCTTAGCAATATCATTTCTTCCAAACCATGAGACAAATTGAGAACGTTCTCTTGCATTTCAAGCAAGAAACTCCTTCTTGCTATTGGATTTTATAGCTTGGACATGAAGAAATTAGCCACAGTATTGGAGACAAGCTTTCCTTCCAGTTCAAGATGTCATAGAATTAAATAATCATTTGTTTATTACCAAGCTGGCTGATACTCTGTTGTTCCACACACTGTTTCTTTTTTTCTTTTTCAACTTAGCCATTGTTCATCTGTTAATTATGTCTCTAACAAGAGATTATTTTCATTTATTCTGTGTAATTTCCTATATAGAATAACAGAATTCACTGCTACCTAAGTATGTAAGAATTCTGCAAATTATTTCAATTTATGTCATTTGGAGGATGAAAAAAGAAAAGAATATGAAATCTAGTGGCCTTTTTTTCTTATTCTATACAGTTTTTATTTCTCTCCTTGCATACATCTGCATATCTACATGGATACGCACACATCAGTTCCTCTGTCTAGCCTCAGAGAGCAGTAAGTTTTTATCACCTGGAAATTTGGATAATAAAAAGCTGTGAAATTATTTACATCGACTAGGTAGAATGAAGCCATTTATAAATGTGCAAGTTTCTTTTTTACTAAAGGAAAAAAGGAAATCCTTGTGCAGGGCACTAACTCCATATGCAGAAGCTGTCTCCTTATTTGCATATTTGAGAACTGTCATACCTGTATGAGCTGATCATCAAATGAGTGCCATCAGGGACTTGCAGGTTTGCTGAGTCAGAGCAACACATTGCCTGTCTAATGCCTCCCTAGCCCCTGCGATAATGGATATTGACAGCAAGGAAGCTGCCTGTTTTTGTTGCATTTTTTTCCCCTGATTTATGGCTCTTCTGTGAGTGTATCATTTTTATGTATGACATATTTCAATATACTGTTGATGCTGTATTCCTTCTGCTCACAGTGGTGTTCCTGTGTTCCAACAGATTCATGTGTTTGTAGCAATGGCTCTTTTCCTAGGATGCAGCATATAAATTATCTCTTCCAAACAAAGCATCACAGAAAACAATTTTTTCAAGTGGTCACAGATGAGCAATGTCCAAAGGAATTTTCCTTTTCAGAGGCTTCATTAATGCATCTGTTTGCTGTTCTAGGGTGTGCAATCTGCAAAAGGTCATAATCTGCAGGTGCAAATACGTTCACCAAAGCTCTCTGGAGAACTACTTGATTCTGAAGCCACTGGATACTGGGTAGGCTGAAGGTCTTAACCATATGGTTTCAACTGTTTTTTCATGTTGAAATGTCATATTACTTTGAGGGCAAAAATTTATCTTCAACAGAGAGTAAGCACAAAATAAAGGACATGGCAGAAATTAGAGCAATTAATATTACCAGCTGTGACAAAAGCTGCTACGAATATGGCGAGCCCAGAACATTTAACATATTTATATCAAAAGGTGACTTAAATATCTGTGTAATTATGTAACTAAATGACTTTTCATACGAAACTGGATCACAAAAAAGTTAAATATAACTACATTTCATGCAATAAAATAAAGATAAAGCTAGAAGGGAAAACAAACCTGGGATATTATTCCTGCAACAGTTTAGAAGAGTAAGAACGTAAGCCAAAATATCTTTCTCCTAAAGCCTCCATGTATTTATGTTTGTGGATTTTTTTTTTTAATTGAGAAAGTTCACCTTTTTTTTTTTTTTTCTGATGAAATTAACACTGAAAATGATATTTGAATTCACATGTAAAGAGGAAAATTTGAACCCCAGATGAAAGAATGGGAGCTTGGTGCTGAGAGAATTTAGCTTCTTGTGCTGCCAACTTTCAAAATATTTGATTTTTGGGTAAGGGTTGCTGTAGAAAGCACATAGCATGAGGTCAGATAATTGTCCTCGAGAGCTCCAGTTGGACTCCGGCAGAAACCTATAGCAGCAGACAGCTCCTATGAAAACTTTGCTTTTAAGGAATGGTACTTGCCAAACAAGAAATTTTTTTCTGTGTAGCTAATTATGACAAAAACTTAACAGTAAGGCATTGGTTTTAAGGTTTCTTTCTTTGTATGCCATCAAGTGTACTCCACCAGCCAGGCTTCCATTGTCTGTAGCTTTTTCTATTCTATTGTTAGACACTGAAATCTTCCTCCAGCTCACATATCCCTACTAAGAAATAATGTCAATCAGAGACTGTGGACAACTATGTTATTTATTTTTCATCAAATCATCCTAATTTTCTTAGTGGTGCATGGTATTACACTATAACTCTTCACGCTGCTCAATCTCTTTTCATTTCTTATTTCTCAAAGTAAAAGCAGTGGCATTGCCTGCACATTTAAAACAAATAAAAGTTGCCAGTAAATAAGCCATTTGTATTGGCCATGTAGCTTTATTGTCTACCTTGCTGGCTCTGTGTTTTTGCACCACTCCAAGGTTCTACCGACATGCTTCAGCTCTTATGGGGCCAGTGGCTGCCTCCTCAGGCAGGGCTGATGAAGGAGCAAATCTGCCCAGACATTGGGTTTACCACTCCTATAAAAGGCCTTTTATCTTGCTTATCTAAGACACCGTTGTTCAGGGTAATTAAATAAATTAAATAATTAATTAAAACATTCATTAAAACATTCATTTTTTCACTTTTTTTAAGTGGAGGTTATAAAGCCTTTGCTTATTTTAGAAGCTTTTCTTTTTCTTTCAGTAGAAAAAAATGACATGACCTCATTGACCTCATAATGAATGAAAGAATATGAAATAGAGCAAAGTGAATGATACTTTGCATATTTATATGACTAAAACAAATTAAAGCTTTTTTTTTTTTTTAACTTTCAAACTCTTTTCCTTCATTTCAAATCAAATTTCAAGACTTATAACATTCCTAGAGTGGCTGAATAGCATTTAAACTCTGCTATACATATTCGGTAGGGAGAAAGGAAAATAATGGATTCCTCTAGGTCTATTTGTGAGGAACTGTGCAAAACTGGGAACATCAGCTACAAACTCTTGCAAAATCCTTATCCACATCTGCCGGTATCTACCCATGGAGGCAGGTTTTGACCCTACTGCAAAGTGTGGAAGTAAAACACTGTCAAAGTAATTGGTGGAAGCAAAGATTGGTATTTAGGCCTCGTGATAAAGAATTTTTTTTTTTTTTTTTTTTTTTTTTTGGTGAGCCACTTCCTATATTTTTTAACAGAGAGAAAAGAGGAAGGTTGAATTCCCCCATTATATGCAGATATTCTCTCTGTTGCCAGCATATGTATCAGCTAGGCAAAGGTTTGGAAGCCCTCTTTTATAGATCTAAGCCAGTTTATGGCCTATCCTTTCTCTTGTCATTTTCAACGGCTTTTGGCACCCTTCTTTACTGTTTTATTTAACCTTTTCTCTCTGACTTGCATGGGTCCTGATCAATAGTAAGTGCTCACCTTTCTGTTCTGGACTCTCTGTGGACCGTAGCAGGGTTTTGTTCACTTGATTGAGTTATTCTGTCATTGTTATTTCTGTTTTCTCTCTCAAAACTCAGCTTTCTTTAATTTATTTTAAACAAACATCTGAATAGCTGTAAAGGGCTAATGGGACCAAGCTTGTCAAGATCCCATTGACCTTCCAGCTGAAGACCTTGGAAGGTAAACTGGCTGGATTCTCTCAGTACTTTTGCTTTTAATTTTCTGATTATTTTGATAGCTCAGTAATTTTTGTAGAAATGAAGGTTAAATCATCCTTGCCTTTTTCCTGTACACCTCCTTTTTGTGTTAGTCCCAGCCAATATGGTCCTGTCAGAAAGTGTTAGATACAGCTTTTTATGTTGTCTGAAACAGTTTTTCAACTGTAAGCTGGAAATAACAGTTTGAAAGCTTGCATCCTGGACTGAGTTTAACATGTTGTGTTAACACTTATCTTCATTATGGTTATTTCTGCCAAATGTTTTCTGCTTTTCAGACAACTCCAGTTTTTCTGAAGGGAAAGATCTGTTGGGCATTAGCTGTGGAGCTAAACAACTGGCCATGAATAATGTGGGAGGAGAGAATTAGTATGTAGATGGATTGTGTTTATTTGGAAATTCTGATAGATTGCGGTAGGTACATGTAGCTGTGTTCTGAGTTTTATATATTTATACTCTGTTTATTTGGTGTGTATTTCAAACTGTTAACTTTAAGAAATGATAGTGCTTTCCCTAGGTTGAAGAACAGGGATGACCTGAGGGTGGGTCTGCACTGTTGTGAGGAAATGCTGCAGAGCTGCCTGAGCCCTTGTAGCTGCGCACCATTAAGTCTTCACACCGCAGCAGTGGCTTCAGGGTTTGATATAAGACATTCTCACCAAAGCTTCTGCTTCTGGTGTCAGCACAAGGAGATATATTTCAAATGTCTGCATCCCTGATGTGTGACGCAAAGCTTTAACATTCACAGTGATGTTTATTTTCAAGTTCTTCCAGCTGTGCCAAAAATCAGAACTACATGCATTCATTCATTCATTCATTATAACAACATGCTGATCTGATTAAGAAGATCTGTTGGCTTTCCTACAAAACAAAACAAAAATAAATCTTACTTTCTTTGTCTGAAGCAGGATATGAGAATAATGAAATGGCTCTATCAGGTTTGGCAGATTTGGAGTCCAGAAGGAATTTTCCATTGTCAAATTAGTAGGGATTTTTTCTGCCAATGCCTTGTAGTGTGGCAAGATCTACTCTGTGGAATTATTTAGCAATTTATCTAACCACACACATGAAAAGCAGCAGTTTCAGGGACTGAGTCTAGGTTTGAAAAGAGTGAATGGATCAAATCTAAGTTCAGAATAAAGTAAAAACTCTGAATTTTACAAGAGCAAACTTTCAGTTGTTTAAGGAATTAGTGAATGAACCACCCCTAGAAACTGCCCCTGGGGATAAAGGAGCAGAATTTTTCTTAGAGCATAAGAGTTCTCAATTCTCATGCATAAGAAATCAAGCAAGGAAGTGAGGAGATCAGCACGGCTGACTAAAGACTTTCTGGATGAACAAAACTATAAGAAAAAATGCATAGGTGGCAGATCCAGGGACGGAATACAGGGATACTTTCTGGGAGTGTAGGAATGCGATGAGAAAAACTATGGCTCAGTTGAAGCTGAATTTGTTAAGTAATGTGAGGAATAATAAGATGGGGTTTTATAGGCATGATGGCCAGAAAAGGAAGTTTAAAGAAAATGTACCCCTCTGATTAATAAGAAAGGAGAAGTAGTGACAAGGAGAAGGCTGATATACACTATATATATATATATATACACATATATGTGCCTCAGTTTCCACTGTTAATCACTCTTCTGACACTTTTCATGCCCCTGAAACTCAAGATAGGCACTAGGAGAGCAGAGTCCCTTCCATCATAAGAGAATCACAAAAATCAATCATAGAATCATTTAAATTCCAAGTTGGATGGGACCCACACAGATCAAGTCCAACCCCTAGCTCCACACAAGACCTCTCAAAATTCAATCCCTATTTTTGATAGCACTGTTCAAAAATTCCTTGAACTCCAGCAGCTGGAGGCTGTGACCACTGCCTTGGTGAGCTTGTTCCAGTGCCCTACCACTCTCCAGTGAAGAACCGTTTCCTATTCCCCACCCTGACTCTCTTTCCTGACACAGCTCCCTTGAGTCCTGTTGCTCTTACCAGAGGGAAGGCCACCACTCTCTTCTCCTGATGCACCATTTAGAACACTGCATCCAGGGCTGGGGACCCCTGTACAAGAGAGAAAGGAAAGTGTTGGAGTAGGTCTGGAAAAGGGCTGCAAAAATGGTCAGAGAGCTGAAGAAAGGCTGAAAGAAATAGAGATTTTTCAGCCTGGAGAAGAGAATCCTCCAGAGAGATTTATTGGGACCTTTCGGTATATAAAAGGAACTCACATGAAAGATGGAAAAAGACTTTTTACCAGGGCCGGTAATGCAAGTACAGGGTGCATCAATTTTAAACCAAAGAGGGTAGATTTAGTTTGCATACAAGGAAGAACTTTTGTTTATGCTGTGGGTGGTGAGACACTGGAATAGGCTGCCCAGAGAAGCTGTGGATGCCTTGCCCTTGGAAGTGTTCGAGGCCATGTTGGATGGGGCAATTTGTGTGTATAGTGAACAAGCAACATAATTTATACTGGTGCTATACAGCAGGGAGCTGGCAGATCCTATGATACATAATCGGGGGGGGGGCAATAAATGGGAGCAGGAAAGTGATTTCAGTTGTTTTCCATGGTATGGCAGTGGTATCCTGGTACAGAGGTAGCATGTACTGTTCTGGTATCAACATTTTTAAAAAGGATGTTAGAACAGGGGTACAGAGGAGAACTGTAAAATGCCCTACAGAGACTGCACATCTCTGAGAGATAATTTCATTATAATGTCTAAGTACCTTCAGGGGAAAAATACAGAACACTGAGCCAATGACTGGAAGCTGCTGACAGACAAGTTAAAATTAAAATGAGACACAATATTCTTAAAAGTGAGATTGATTAACCATTGGAACAAAGGAAGTGCTTGAATTCTTATTGTATTGCAGTCTTCAAATCAAGGCTGGATGTCCTTCTCAAAGTCATACACAACTTAAAGGGCTCAAAGAGAAATAACTGGCAGAATCTGAGCAACCTGGTACCAGAGCTCCCTTCTACTCTTGAACTCTATAATGTGAAGCCACATATTTCACTGAGATACTCCCTTAAATGGGTTGATTTCTGGATGACATCTCTCAAAATTTCCTGACCTTGAACAAGGAATTTGGAAGCATTTCACTTGCATTCTCCTCTGAAAATTACATTACATTTCTCTTTGACTGATCTTTCTGATATCAAGATATCCTTTGTACTGTGGAACATTTGAGTTATTATGTATGTCTAATTCATGCAATATGATATAAAGGCTTTCTGCACATCCTTCACAGATGATAGGATGAAATCCTAAGTATCTACATGTAAAAATTGTTCAAAGTCAATATATGTCCAGCATGGGCTAGCTCCAATGAAAACGTGTTGGACTGTGATGGAATTAGGAAATCCCAGCGTTGTAATATTATACTTAAAGTTACTTCATCTGTCCTGTACAAATAAGGGCTACAGTGTAAAGAAAACTTGTTTATTTTCTGAATGGTAGATACTGAATAGGAATCCCAAATTATGATAATTCTTCCCCTTTGTAAAGCCAACCTCTTTTATTTGTATTAGAAAAGGAAACTATTAAATACATGGTTTTGGACTATTTTTGTTTGTTTGTTTGTTTGTTTGTTTGTTTTCTTCTTTAAAAAATACGTAAAACACTTGGCAGCTTTACGGAACTGTTGCAACACATCTTAGGTAAGAAGAGGCAGTTGTCAGTGGTTGACCAAACTGGAATTATTTAAAAATAATGATGTATCATAAATAAGGTTATAGTTGTAAGTGCTCATCACTACATAATTATCAGAAATGACAAAATATTAACAATATGTATAGCCTGTGTGAAACAAAATGGACAAAGGATGATTTTTCTGGCCAAATATTTAACAACAGGATGCCTTCTAATACATGAAATATTTTACTGATTTTTTAAAACATGATAAGTGAGCTAGATTCCATACTTGATTGCTTCTGATTCCTGGTTCTCTTCATTTTATTATCACATGTTTATTTTAAAGTTCAAACCTGTTGGTACTGCCTTATTTAAAGTACTGTGTTGCAATTTTGTTAGATTATTTGGCACACGTTTCATCCACTGAATGTACCATTGGGCTTTGTTATACCTAGTAAGCTTGTGCTCGTATTTCAACACACCAAGACATGGAATTTAACTTCAAAATCTTGCTTTAGTTGAGTAGGAAACATAAGTTTCCTACATAAGCTCCCCAGACTGTCATTTGAAAATGGATGCATAATTCTCTAAACTGTTTCAAGGAAAAGACCCAGTAAAGAGATAGTACTGTAGGATTAGATCATGCACTTCAATATGTGAATCAAAGATAAGAGGAAAATCAATTCCGATAATGAGTAAATGGAGTTTGGATTATTTATAGAGTTACAAGCCTCTTCCTTTCATAAACCTTTTTTTAATACTTTTTTGTACTTTTTTACCTGTTGTTACAGATGTGAAGTGATTCAGCAAAGTTAATGTCATTCTCGCTGGCACAAATGACATAACTTGTGTTTAAATAAGTGTGGCTGAAGTCTTTCAGGTTTCATTCCAGCTCTTGAAGAGACTAAAATACCTTGCATTGAAAGATGAAAATGAACTTCACAAATTCACCTCTCAATATTCCCAGAGTCCAGTAAATCTCTTAAAGTTATTAGACAAACAAATGGTAGGAACAGCTGTGTTTTCCTTATTGTGACGTTTATTTTCTTGATTCCCAAATGAGGCCCATGTTGCAGAATCTTTCATAAAGCTGCATAATATAGAATGAGCATACTAAACTCAGAAAACCACAAATTCCAAAAGTCAGTCCATTTAATTTACTCAACTCATAGGGTTTTTAGACCAAAAATGTTCCAAATGAGGAACAAATGGAATTTTTATTCTTCAAACATGCCAAATTGAACTTAATGCTGATGAATATGTATTCAGTTCTTAGATATTCTTGAGGAGCTGTTGCCATTTCATGATCAATATCAAGTCTGTTCTGCTAATAATGTTAAAACCAATTATCATCCTGAGATTTCTCCAGTCTATTATACCATCTCTGAAATAAAGACAATTTGCACTGGCTTGTGTCAGATATGGTCCCAAGGATGGGAAGGACTGATGGCAATTTATTGCAGACCACCCCCCATCTGCTTGCTGTGAACACTTGGGGGCCTTTCAGTTTCATGTTTCTCTGGATCAGGGACTGTTAACTTCATTGAAGTACTCAATTTCCACAAATGGATGCCAAAATTAGAAGATCAAACTCATTTTGGTTTATGATCCAAGCCGAATTTGAGCTTAGGCCTGAAGAAAGACAAGGGCATAAAGCTAATATTCTTTTTCATTCCATTGTTCAATTGCTTTTTGTTTCAGCTTAGCTATCCCGTGTCTTAGTCATAGATTTATGTTATAGATTTAGGTCACTTCCAGAGTTTTACACCTGGAAATAAAATTATGCTATAAAGCATCAGCAGTCACAGGAAAGCCTATTTTAATGTCACAACATAAAAGCTGCATGTATTAGTTTAGGTTCAGAGATAAAATTAAGGCTGGTGTGGTGAATCTGTGTTACAGTAAAAGAGCAAATCAAGAAGATGCAGCTTGTTCTGGTTTTGTATGAAACAACAAAATAGGCCAGGCAGTTGAGGATTTCCATTTCAATTTCTGTGATGCCTTTCCATCTCAAAAGTGGATAATTCAGTGTATTCCTTGCTTCTGTCTGTCTCCAGTCTAACTCCAGTTGTTAAAGACGTTGTAAGAATACAGAGTGGTGTATTTATTTATTCATTCTTTCCTGTAATACTTTTAATACTCTAATGTTCAGACACCACTAAGGAATATGCTTCAGACCTTTCTACATTCTTACTGAGAATTTTATATTAAATATACTTGCCCATCATATTCAAGTTGATATGAAAGGGGATTTATCTTATAAGATGAACAGCTGAATCTCCAGGATATGACACTTGAAATGGAAAGATTACTCGCTAAACTTAATTTGTCTTAAATAATGTATTATTCATATTGTGATATATTGATAGGGGCTTCATTGCAAATCCCAAGTAATATTTATTTTATACATTCTAGTCATTAAGACTGACCATAAGTGACTTCTTAAAAAATATGTTTATGAAGGCTTTTGTAGATAAACATGAAACAGTACCGTACTAAAGAAGCACCAAGACTAATGGTATGGGATATACATTCTGTTTTCTGTGTTCCTCAGCTGATGTGCTTACAGAGGGGATTTTCTTCAAAGGTTTTATCATGGCTATAGCCATAAGCACATACACTCACTGCACAGCTGTGTGGTTGTGATCTAAAAATGAGTTTATATTGTGAAATGAAATGTATGAAATGATTCCCTCAGGTTTGTGGCTTTCTTTGATCCCACATTTAAAGAAAACAAAGCAGATCTCTCAGTAACCAGCCCCACATTTTACTCTGATCGATATTCACCCCATCACTCAGAACAAGATTTATTTCACCCAGTCCCACTTTTAGTTGTGCAACCTCATAGAACAAAGCATCCTGGAATTCATCTGACTATCCTCAGGTTCACACTTAGTAAATAAATAGAGAGTATTTACTCTTCACAGAGTAAATAAATATAGAAGACTTACTTCGATTTCTAAACTGGGGCCTCTCGATTTATATCATGATGGTGGAGATCCTACTGCAACAGATCACACAGAGGTATAAATAGACTTGTCATTTTACTCTAAGGTGAAGGTGTTATGTACTGGTACACAACGATGCAATTCAATAATTAAAATGATTATAGAACAGGTGGCATTCAACAGCACATAAAATCATGTACATCAATCATTCAGGAAAGAGAATCAATTAAACCACTTAGAGAGAGTGTAAGACGGAATATTAAAGTTTTAAAGATACGGTCTTGAGGCTGTTTCTCTTTCTCAGTCTTTATGGTAACAAAATTTAAAAAGAGGGAATTGAGATCTGAATTACAAAAGATTCACCATGAACCGGGAAGCTTTATAGAGAAATCAGTGACCCCAAACACATTGTGAACTGTGCTTGTTACAGCGATATTGAAATTGTAATTTTTTTTTCTCTAAATGACAACTGAAATGTTTAATGTCTAAATATGATGTCCTTTGTTTTTACTAAAAGGATTTTGTTTCACTGTTCAGCGGAACCTAACACAGTTATAATCTCGTACATATTCGAAATAAGGCAGAAAACTGGAATCAGTGGTATTTTGTGGTTTCACCTATATTTAAAGAAGCTTTTCTTTTTGTATTTCAAGCTTTCTGCTTCAGCTGTGCTCAGAAGGAATGCAGGAAAGAAAAACAGGTAAGGCAAACTACTTTAAAAGTATTTGAAATTCAAATGGAAGTACATACCTCCTTTAACTGTTAGAAGATTGGTTTGTTCATTGTTTTCTGTGATTTAGGCAGGAAGTCTTTCTACACTTAATTAGCAGTGAGGGTGTTGGTGATGGTGCCCCACAGAAAGAACAAGACTCATTGACCTCAATTCCTGAAATGCAAAAATAATAGGTACTTACGATGTTACTAGAGGTCGTGAAATTCTTAATTTGGACATAAACTTCACTCATTCAACGCACCCATGTTTCTTTTCCTTCCCCTACATTAAACAGTTATTCAAAGAGTGATTCATAACTTAATTATTTCTGTGTACAGTGAGTAGGAATGCTTGGCAGATTAACAATCATGTTCTTGCAAGGAATGTTAACCACTGCTGCATCAGTAGCACTCCAGCAAATTTTTAATGGTGTTCAGGACTGCAGTGTGGCTTCCCAGGACAACCTGGGAAGGCAGCAGAAGCCACCTTTTGTTTGATGTGCAGTTTTAGTTCATAATGTCTGCCTTACTGATCAGCTCTCCCTATGTACAGGATAGCAAGGGCCAGGAACAAATTGCATGTCTTAGTGCGAGGGGGAAACAGTTCGGGGCTACTATAGACTCAGTTTCAAAGAACTTATTCTCCTTGACTTCTTCAATCCTACAAAATCCATCTAGTTAAATACAGTGGGTGGAAAAGATTTATTTTCAAAGAGAGAACTGTAAAGGATCTTTGATTTGTGTTTCTCTCTCTGCTGTTATTCTGCCCTCAACATCTTATGTACGTAGGTTGCACCAAAAGTAATGTATCTTATTTATTTCCATGGAAACTGCAACAGATACAAAGAGCAAAATGACACTATTTTATAGTGCAAATTCTCAGCCAGAAAACAATGTTATTCAACATAATAGACACCATTACTTATGCATATTCCCTAGTGATGAACAAGAGCCTGCATGCTGTCCATGTTCTTAACCATCTGCACCTGCAGAGGTGCCCCACTGCTGCTGCTACTGAAGGGCACCACCCACTGCCTCACTGTGCTCACACCCACTGTTTGGTCTACACAGACTTTAAGCAAGTGCCAATGAGTAATGGTGCAGTCTTTTTCTGTGTGGAGGAATTCAGTGATACCGCTTTGCTTCAAGCATGCTTCCATGTCAGACACCGTTGTGTCAGACTGCCCTTCTGCTGACATCTGTCACATGGCAACAACATAGAATACTGGTGAGAAGGTTCACCCTCTACTATCATACCACCAACATCCCCCTTGATGATGTTGTGGACCAACAGAATAAAACAGAAGACATTATTTTCAGAGCAGCTCTAAAATATATGCACACAGTATTTGCTTCCTGTGTATGCTAAATGATTTGCTGTTTGTACTTTGAGAAACACTCCGGTGATGATTTCATGTATACTGTGTTTTTATAGCATACTTTGTGTGCAGTGCAGCTGTGCCCAGTGCTGTCGGGGAAATGATTCTTCACTCTGCACTATAGGGGCCATACATCAGCAAGGCAGCGCATTGCACCCAGCTGACTGAGAGTGTCAGCTTCACACCACAGTAGCCAGCGGCAGCCCACAACCTTCGATTATTTGCTAATACTACTTGACATCTTCCAGACTTGCAGGCTAGCCTGCAATGAAAATAAATAAATAAGGATAAATTGCTGTGCTGAAGCACATTGCTAAGAACAAATAAACAAGTAATTGATTCGTCCTTTAATTTATTTATTTTTTATTTATTTTCCTATATTCCTCAGTTTAAACAGGAAAAATAAGCATACTGAATGCTATTTTGCAATGGAACTATTCTTCTTTTTAATAAATATTCTGGGAATAGCGTTATACATTTAGAAAGCTTAAAATCCCAAAGTTATAAATCATTAGTGTTCCGTATGGCAGAGGCACTTTTCGAACTGTGTACCCACTGGAAAAATCTGTATATTGTTTTTCTGAATGTTTTTCCCTTGCCCCTGTATTTATAAATCATATTGTCACATTCATAAGTTGTTTGTTTTCCAAATTTTTGTCTGTCTGCAGTGAAGAGTGAAAGAAACAACAGCAGATACTGTTATTTCACATAGCTGTACTTTCTAACTCACACAAGTGATGGAAGGATTATAGTGCATTAGAGATTCAGCTCTGTTTTCAGATTGTCCATACTGAATGTCTTTCCTCAAAACAAGTGCAAAGAGCATTTGATCTACCGAAAAATAGTAGCTTTTAATGGAAAATATGAGATGCTGAACCTACAATGGAGAGTGTGGGAAGCAGCTGGGACTCTGCTGGCCTGTATGCAGACTCAGAGGATGCTGTCAATAACAGCCTGGTGATTTGGGCTGACCCCAGGTGGGTAGGCACTTATGACAGGCAACCAACCCTTACTGGTTTTAAGGGCTCCCTCAGGAAACAACCTTTGGAATGCCCTGTAGCAGAAAGCCTTTCAATAACACTTCTGAAAAAGTATTATTGATTATTATTTTAATTCAACATCTTTACATTTAATAAAATGCTCTGACTTCAGATTAATGATTGATATAATTATCATTGCTCTATGCCTTGAAAATGATATAGATTGAAAAGGTCAATTTCACCACTGTTTCTGCTGGCAGCTCAATATATGGTTCACTGTATATCATGCAGCCATTATTGCATTACTTTGTACACAGAAGCTTACCATACTGTGTGCATTCCCTCCAGTTTTCCTGCTGCACTAGAAAACTGACTTTTTGTGCTTGTGTTACAGCAACTCTCAATTTAAATTTTTACTCCTGCTGGCATGTATAACATGCTCCACTTCTGGAAGTGGCCCAGAGGCTCATCTTAATGATTTTATTACCTCTCGTTCCACAGATTTGAAGCATGTAAAAGGATATATGCAATTTCAATGGTAAATACTAACACAAAAATATATATATCCTATTACACCAGTCAGAGAATCCTCAGGCAGGGAGATGTCAGCTTGATGCAAGACATAGACATGAGAATGCTTTGCGGTATACACAGACAACAAAATCATACTGAGATCCAGATTCAGATTACTTTGCTAAGCACCCATAATGATAGAAGATTTCTTTCATCCTTTCCCCATTAACTTCCCAGACAGAGCAGGTGCATTTGAATCCACTTCTTAGCAACTTCCTAGCATCAGTTGTGAATCATTATTTGCATGAGCATTCCCACTAAAGGTGATAGTGCTGCTAATGCTACTAGAAGCAGGAGTGAGTCTAGTCTTAGACAAAGAGAGTATAGGCAGATAAATAAAAGCATACTGCCTGAAACAGCACTGGGAGTAGGTTACCAGCTGATTCAATGAATTAAAAGTATTATTTTCCCCTGACTTCTCTTTTTATTTGTGCATCAAGGTGTGGGATTTGTCACCGTTCATGACTGTCATAAACACATATCTTTTTCCAGATTAATTAATTATTTCTCTTCCAACAAGTTTCAAATCTTAGAATCTGGAAAAGAAGAAAAAAAAATCCTCACAATTCCACAAGAAAATCAGGATAACTAAGTCTCAGAGTCAGCAGGGAAAAGTCAGAGATTGGTCCATAAATCTACCTATATTACTTGGATTATCGAGTTTTGAATGGTCAGTGAAAGGTACCATCTTTTAAATAAGTCATCATCTTTTACTGTGAAAAATATACAGGGTAGAAACAGAAGATGGTGTCTGAAACCTGGAAAGGAACCTGGAAGCTCAGGTTAGAAAAATAGAACACTGTGACATAACAGGCAGTGTAAAAATGACAGGTAGAAATAAAGAATTCATTGTCTGCCTAAAGGAGAATAAAGGTGGGGAGGGAGAACATTTGTTTCTTGGAAAAGGGAAGAAATCTCTAATGAAATTAAAACACAGTGAAAAGGCATACACCTTGTCTTAAGGAAAAGCGCAACAAATCTAAAATGTATATTCAAAAAGGTCTTATGTTAGCAATTATAAGATGATCTGAAACCAAGAATGTCTTATTTCTGGGCCACTATAAATCATTGATGGACAGTTAATAGACTTTTTCAGTATATGTTCTCCTACTAATAGTGTCTAAATATGTACTAGGGAAAAAAAAACCTTGTTCTCAACCTCTTCTGGAAAGGTCCATGATCTTAAATGGGTTGGAAATAACCACTTAAACCATGAAGCAGTACTGAATGTTTTTCCACTCAGTTTGTGTTTATGCTGCCATATGTTGTCCCTAAGTTAATAGGGATGGATAAGCAACCTTTGCTTCCCACAAACATGCTATCTGTTCGCACACACAGAGGGACTCTGACAGTGACAAATTTCTGTCTGTAATCACATTACTTTATTATCACAGGAGATCATTTCAGTGAAGAAGCTAAAACTAAATGGTTGATCTGCATAGAGCAAGTAAACTGTAACTGATGATCTTTCAGCAGTTTCTAATCAGACCAAGAGCAGCAGCATATCTGTAGGGCTACTGGAGGCCACTTGCACTCTTGCACTGTGTACTTTGCCCCCTCTGCTTCTACTGCAGCTAATGAAGGTCAACCAGCGGCCAGGACTCAGACTGTTTGCTACCTGCCCTTCTGATCTCAGCAAGCTTCAGACTGTGCCTGTGGCTTTACTTCTTGATTCCGGGCCTAATTTTTCAGCTTGTGGTGTTACTTGTATTGACTTTATGGAAACTCTTCTTTTGCTCCTCATTGAGCGCAGTGGTAACTGGATGTTGATTTGCTAGCACAGGGTTCTCTGTTGGCTACATTCTTTGAAGAAAGCAAACAATAATTGATAAGTGGTGTGCTGTATGTATATATGTATGTATGTAAATAGGAGCATGATAGCACTCCACAGTGCTGCGTTCATACTGGCGTGTGATTTCCTTGTGTGATTCAAATTCCCTTTCATGTGCGCTAAGAGAACATTTATTAAAAAGTGATTGTTTGCTCCAAGAAAGGCTGGAAAGTGAAAGAGACTTGAGATAAAAGTAAAAACTGTTTTCTTTGTGAGTACAGAAAAAGTTAATAGGGAAAAAAATCTGCTGTTTAGTTATTGTAAATACAAATATAAGTTTGTCTTTCTTCATCTGGGATTTCATATATAGTTTCAGAGTAGAATGTCCATAAAGTCATATGCAATAATTAAGCTTTCCACAATTAGAGATTTCCTTTCTTCTTTTCTTCCTTTTCTTTTTCTTTTCCCTTTTAGCAGCTCTGCCTCCTTTTTATTTATTTATTTATTTTTTAGGATTCTCTGGCAGGTATAGAGAACACATGAAGATTTTGTACCTGAGAATTTTGCTGCTAAAGTTGCCTGTCTTGAGGTCCAGTATTATTCATTTGGAACACATACCTTTATTTTGCTTAAAATGCTTCAGTAATACTGCGGCACCGTAAGTTAAAGCTAATGTTTGTATCAATAATTTGGAGGATGAACTCTGTGACTGTTTACCTACTGCCTTTCCTGAAATATGCTGTGAATACAGTATGCAACTGTTTAACCTGATTCCAGTCATTTGATATTACCTGGCACTGATTTACGAATAGCAAGAGAAATCGTACTAACAGTATACCCTTGTGCTAGTGTGAAATAGCCTTCCTTCTGAATCAGAGAATAGGTTCTTCTTTTTATTAAACACTTTCTCTTGTGACTTGAAAATTACTCTCTGCAGAAAACCATCACAGCTGTGAGTCTATCTGCAGTTGGATAGACTTCTGCTCTGCCAGATAAATGGCTAGGTCTGAATAGCCCTTTTGTGTTCGAAAACTCTTCTGGGTGGAATATGGAACAGATTTTGAACAGGAAAGAAAAGTATTTCAGGCCAGATGGTTTATCTGATGGAGCCATATTCTGACAGAAGGAAAGAGTAACGTTGTGTAGTTTAGTGGTTATGTCAGGCAGAGAAGAAAGCCCCTCTGCTATGTTAATGGAGATCTGTGATTGTGCTGGACTTGAGGGTAATATGACAGTTTCTAACAGTAGGTAATGGGAAATTGCTAATGCAGTATTATAAAGTTTTCATGCTATTTCATTCTTACAGCATTTCCTGAGTGGAAAGAATGGTCAAGGTCCATATTTTTGCAAGCAATTCCTTATTAATTGAAGGTTATATCTTTATGTGTATGTGTGTGATATGGATTTGGTTGACAGTATGTTTTTGTGCTTTATTATGAGATGTGTCTCGTTTTTGTGAAACCCTGGGAGGAGAGGGAGGGTTCCAGTTCTAGGAAGGGTTGATTCATTCAGTGGAAAAGATGGAAATAGAGATTGTTTGCTCATAATATAGTGCATCTAACTTGTCAAAAAATGCAACTGTTTATAATGATCAGGGATCAGCGACATATTAAATAGCAAAGCTATATAAAGGCCAGTGGTGGGTGCCAGATAAAAAGGGGATGAAAATGACACAGCATCTAGGATGTGGTAGCAGTGAAAGGCAACATCAGCTCACACCTATGGAGATCAACATTTCCTGTTATCTTTCCTGTTATGTCTCTCAGAAAGGCTGATATACTGCCTATAGGACA
>PPHD01012985.1:4849-17641 GCA_002909625.1 Bambusicola thoracicus | reverse complement strand
TTTTTTTTTTTTTTTTTTTTTTTTGCTCTTTTAGCTATGAACAATGGGGCTCTCAGAAGTATAACTTCAGTCAAGTAAAATTTAATATAGGCAACATGACACTATTTTAAGCTTATTTGATTCATTTCTTGCCAGATTCTATTTGCTGACACTTGTTTTTTTTTCTGCAGGAGAATAATATTAAAGAGGTAGCAATGGAAGTGGAATTTGAAGATAGCGATCTTTAAAATAATTGATGTAGAGAAGTTAACCTTGAATTTAGGAAGTCAACCACTTGGTCAGTTTATGTATTACTTGCTAAAAGCTGGCTCGGGTCAGAACTTCTCGTAGGTCAGGAAAGCTTGTTTGGAAAGTCCATGGATCCTGAATGGAAAAGATGATAAGAACATGAGGATAGAAGGGTTCTTTGGGTAATAAAGTTTCTTCAGACTTCACTATCTCAGACTCCTGGATTTTAAAGTCATTGAGCTGTATCACAGCCTAGCACAAAGGACCTGATTCCTATCTTGTGCCATCAGATGTGAGCCATCAAATTCCAGCAGTGCTGTCTCAGGCCCTAAATAATGACTGTGTGCCAGTGTATTTCCAGAGCTTGTCTGGGAGCTGAGATTTGTCATCAAGCAAACAGAAATTGTTGAGACTCCCACTTGTGGTAGAGGATGCTGTCTCTCTATTTGACTTATTTTCCTCATGTAATTCACAGCATTTCTTCAGGACAAGTCACCACTTCTACTCTTTTCTGTATAAATCTGAAAGTTGGGTGAGGGACTAATCCTGGAGCTTCGCTGTATGAGCAGTCCAACACCTGGCAATAGCCAGTGTGGAGCCCAGGCTGCATGTACAACAATAACATCCCTTCCCTGCTGCAGACTGGAGCATGAACTAACCCATGTAATTAGGACTCTTTTGCATAAGATAAAAGTCAGCTTTCGTTTCTCTGTTACTTCTTCAGCTTAGGAATTAAAGTCAGTGCACGGATCAGATCACCCGACCTCCCCATCGCTTTGAAATCTGTGCTTCTGCAGCACTGAAAGAGCAGGAGAGAACCAAGAAGCACAGGCTTGAGTGATTTGCTCTGAATGCCAACCCCTCCAGCTGACTTGGTGATGTATACGCGTGTAGAGCTGCATGATGGGTGTGCAGCACAGACTGTTCCAGAATATAGTAGAGCTGTTAATCATTATTTGTATCAGATCCTACCCCAGATGCATTTGCAGTTCATCGGTACAATCTGAAACATTCTGCTATTGAATACATCTAGCGATAGAACAGCGTAGCAATACATCAAAATAAAACAGAGAGAAGAGGAAGATTTTATAAAGAGGGAGTGGAAACTAATTCTGGCCATCTCTGTAGATATGGAAGAGAAAGGAAATCCCTCTAACTGCAGAAACCCATCCCAAATATTGGGGTGGGTTTGATTAAGACTTAGCAGGCACCATCTTCAGGTGAAAAATAAGGAGAAAGGTAAAAACAAAACAAAACAAAACAAAAAAAACCAGCAAAGATTAAATCACATAGGAGCACATATAGGGCAGAAGCAACGAGAAAAGAAGTCAGCAACCAGGGAAGGATTTAACTTGTACGTGTTGTGGGAACAGTTATCACATCTATTGCTCAGAAAACCTCGAATTACAGAACAATAATTAAGACCAGGACAAGAAGAAGAACTCAAATGAGGTGGTAAATGCCCTGCACATACCTTCACACGCCAAGCTTTGCCACAGATTGTATGCTCAATTGCTGGTGCTTTACCAGTCCACCTCAGGCAATGAACAATTGGGTTGGAAGAGACCTTAAAGTGCATCCAGTTTCAAACACTGCAGTGGACAGGATTGCCAACTGCCAGATCAGATTGCCCAGGGCTCCATCCAACCAGATCACCCTTTTAGGATAAGTGTGCTTGGGGTCTGGTCAATGAGCCACCTTTAGGTGTCTTGGGATGGATCAGAAATTAGAAGAAAGGGGAAATTCCTATGCTTGGGTCACTGGCAATTGCTCACCTGGAAGTACTCACCTGGATCAGTAATGGACAGGCAGATGCGAAGGGTTAAGTGGGAGATTAAACACCTGCCAGGGCAGAAGCCTTTTTGCCTGCAATTGTCAAACTCAATGAACATTCTCATAGTCCCTCAATTATCATTCTCTGGAATGTCATCCTCCTCCTCACACTTTCTTTTTTAATCTTCTTGGCTGTCATTACTTTGACAGATGTAGTCTGGATAACTGCCTGCCCAGGCAAAACCAAAGCAAATTGGAGTGTCCTGCTTGCTGGAGGTAATTGCTGTATGTGTATAGTCACTTAGTGAGATTAAAGGCAAGGAACAACAAAAGAAAAGGCACAGCTGTTTCAGAGAATGAGCCTTTGAAAATGTCATACCTGCAGAATACTTAAACCTCAGAACCTTTCCAGTCATCTCTTTGAGAGCTTGAAGCCAATCTGGAACCAGATTCAGCATCAGGCTTAGACTGGTGCAAGGAGAATAAAGTGAGGAGCATCCTTGGCTCATTCTTGTCAATTTGAGGTCAAGAGGAGATGATGGAAATCAAGATGATGAGAACCACTGAGGAGTTCTCCTGGACTTGATGGGAGCCATATACGTGCTGGCAAGGTCCCGTTTCTCTCGTTACATCTGTCCAGGTAACATCACTGCCAGAAAGCACTTCCTAAAGGGTAAATCCAACACTACTTTTGTAGCATCTTTTCTGTGGTGCACCAAAAAGAAAAAGATCTGTGCAGTCCTTCTCCCACCTCCTTGAATTTAGCTGGGATTTAGCATTTGTTAAGAGCAATTTTGTGGGCATGTATTGTGGTGTAGGCAGGTGCTACCTTGCTGATGGCACAAAAATCACTGGATTTGAAGGGGAATCTCAAACTGCTGAACATGCCCTATCTTCATTTTATCAAGATCTTCTCCCCATCCCTATTTTTATGCCTTTATTGCTCACTGGAAGAATTCCTGCTGCTCTGGGAGAGAGACAAAACTCTGTCCCAGTTGGAATGTGATTAGAGCACCTTCCATCCTTGTTTCTGCCATGTTGCTGATGATGAACAAGATGCTTCACTTGGCACCACTATTTCTGAATCATCTTTCATTACACAACAGGTAGGGGGACAAGCAGTGGAGGAAAAAGCTGGGAAGGAAAAACGAGGGCTCTGTTGTGTGTTATGCTGCAGTAACAGAGCTGCATGACACAAGTGGCTTCAAGAAACCTGTCCTGAGGGTAGTGCTCATCTTCCTGAGCTCTGGATGTCCAGATCATTGTGTTGCTTTCCCTTGGAATCCTAACTGTGCCCTGCTGAAGTTTCATGGTAGGTACTTAACCTCTCCTTCTACTTCCCATTTGCTCTTTTATCCTTTCTCTTTACATTTTGTTTTCTGATCCAAAAGTGCTTAAGTCTTATTCTTAGGAGCAGCTTATTTAGAATGAGCTTTAAGAAGGATGGCTGAAAATCAACTTTTGTGTAAGTGCTTTGAATTTATTAGAGTGTTAGCCTGTGACAGCACAAGGCAGTCACATCTCTTTTACATTTCTTTTCTCTGTGCGGATCTACCAGCTTCTCTCCACATTCATGGCCTTTCTTGGTCTCTTTTGTGCAGCTCTGCAAAGGTCAGTCTTGACCTGTGGCATAACAGCAGCTGTGCTCTGATTCTTTCTGCATCCCATGTCTTTAGATGATTTTTAATACTATTGAAGCCTTTTCACATGATTATGGATGATCTTTATAGGTCTGTTTCAGTGTCCACTGATGCTGCATCATTGGTGTTTTTAAATGATAATAGAGAAATGGTATCACATCACAGGACATGTGAGTGAAAGATAATGGAATGATTGGCCTGGGCAAACATGTCACGCCAATCATTGCAACCCAAGACTTTCCAAAATCTTTGATTCCAAGTCAAGATAAGCAAAAGCTGAAACTGCTTTAGAAATAAAATTGTTTTTCCCTAAGTATTTCTATATTTCAGCGCACTTAGAAGTTGTGTACAAGACACTCAGCTGGTGATATTCTCATAACTTGCATTGAAATTCATGCATTCAGTCCTACCTCTCGAGAATCAGACTTAAAAATGCACACACAATGGAAATTTTCTGCAAAATAAAATATGGCAACAATAAAATCCTTTCAGAAAATAAATAAGCTACAAAGCTTGTTTTTTTTTTCTCCCCAACTCTGGCAAAGCTAATTAAGTATATTTATCTGACTAGTTTGGTGTATTGCAATAAAATGACTGTGCATCTCACTGGCCCTCATTGCTGGTTTATTTTTAGCCTTTCTTTCCCTTGTTTTCTTCTTTCTATGTAAGAAGCAGAGCATTTGCAAAAATGTGCATCTGAATTTTTGTAGTTTGGGGGCAGCCTGGCTTATATGCATCTTTTTGCCATATTGCACATTCATTCCCAGGATTTTTTCTGTTCGCTTAGAATAAGAGATATTTATAAGCTTAACAGAGGAGCTTTGATCAGCGTGACGTCTTTGTCTTTTGACAGTCCGACAAATTGCTTGCCAGTTCATAGGTAGTTTGCCTGAACAGCAGCCCAGCATCTCAGGAGCTGTTTGCTCATTATACTCAGGGGCTGTGTATAATAAGCAGCATACTGAAGTTTCCTCCACATGTTGATATTTCCCATTGCATATCCAAAGAAACGGAAATACCCCAGGGAGCTGCTGACAGATCTGATTTTAAAATAGAGCTGGTCAAACCATTTGTAAGGGGAAAGAAAAAGCAACCAACCAAAGAACGCCCCAAAGCACCCAACCAAACAGTTGAAAAAAAACAAGAAGAAACCCACAGTACTCCAAGGTACTGAATTTCAACAATTCCTCTATTTTTCTAGTAGGGATTTACTGGTGAGCGCTCCATTTCATGTTTTTATTCAGTAGTTGGTCTCTGCTCACGGATTGCTTGTATAAAGCATTTTCTTTAGTGGCATTGTGAGCTGTCTTTGGTCTGTAAAGAATATACCCTTCAAATACAAAAGACTAAAAACCCAACTTCTGCTCTCCTCATAAATACTAAAAGCTGCTGAGAAACAGAGAGAAAGCACTAAAGATGCCTTTTTTTCCCTGCTCTCCTCATAAATGCTATGAGCTGCTGAGAGATGGAGAGAGAGCACTAAAGATGTCTTTTGAACAATTTTTCTTTCTTTTCCCCAACATTTTCTTAATTAAAGCTGATAAACGCTGTTCTAAACAGAGATTTGCTTAGAAGCATGTCTCAGATGGAGAGCAAGCAGTAGGAGCACGACAAAAAATAAGAGTAATATCTCATTTTCTTGCAACGTTCTGGGGGATGGAGGTGTTGAGACAATTTCCTTCTCTGCCTCACGCAATTGGTGGCCAAACCCTATCTTAAATGACAAAAATATCCATGAGAATAGATATCTGAAAGCAATTGAAGGGCCACTTGAAGGGAGAGTCTAAAAGAGATGGAGCCGTGCTCTTAACAGTGGTGCCAAGAGCCAGAATGAGAAGCACTGGGCACAAACTGGAGCCCATAAGGCTTTTCCTGACTGTCAGAAGCATTTCTTTGCTGTGCTGGTGCTGTAGCTCTGCACAGGGACCACAGAGGCTTTGGGGTCTTCTCCTTGGAGAGCTCCAAAAGCCCCACATGCCCTGGGCACCAGCTCTGGTTATCTGCTTGAAGAAGGGGAATTGGACCAGATGACAGCCAGAGGTTCCTTCCAGCCTCAACCATTCCCAGATACTGTAATTTTAACCCTTCCCTCCCCTCTTCCTTTATGCAAACTTTTATATTTGCAGATTCTCAAGATTTCCCCTAAATTTACTGCCAGTTTCTGTCCATTTCCATTTCCCATTTTGCCATTTTCCAGGGTGGTTTCTGTACCAATCAGACCACCACCAGCTAACTTGGAACTTTACCATTTAAACTAGATTAGAGATTTAGACTAGATTAGAGCACCTTCTGAATTGTTATAACCATTTTGTTTCTTTCTCCTTTATGCACCAAATGTGGGTTGAGCTTGTTGCAACTCACAGCTCTGGCCATTTAACTCCATTCGCTAAAGAACCGATGAGAACTCTTTAACCCTGACCTCTTTTGGAAAGTATTCATGAGGCTGTGGGGCAGCATAAGGACCCTTGGCCATATTCTTTGATATCTCCTTGTCTTTTGGAAGTATTTGAAAAAATAGTAGATTAGTAGAATAGTAAATGTAGACTTTTCTCATCCTTTGTGTGAATCATCACCTTTGCAAATGCTTAAAATTCCCCAGAATAGAGCTGTGGTCAAATGAATTCAAATGAGCTCACTGAAAATATTTGTGCCTTAGACATTACTTTTCACTTGGAAGGCAGATCTCTGGCTGATGCATTGCCTACTGAGTCATTTGGAAACAGCATGTCTAATAACAAGCTCTCAGCAGACTTGTGGTTGCCCATGTGCTCAAAGAGGTGCGTTGGCTGTTGGGCTGCAGTAGAAACTGTCCTGCCTGAGCTGCTCTCAGAATCCCTAGACACATTTCCTTCAAAATTTAACTTTTTTTTTAAACACGCCTTTCAGCATTTGTCCATCCTCCATCATCATCATTTTAATTTTCTGTTCCAGCCTCCTTTAATAGCCAGGGGAACTTGCTGCAGTCCAGCCATCTGGATGTTTTTTTTTTTTCTGTATTGAAAAACTTGTTGCAAGATCACATTTCAATTCTTTCACTGTTTTCATAGTTTATTTGCAGATGCTAATAGATGCAGTAGTATCAAGCAGCTTTCTTCTACTTCAGCTTGAAATAAGTAGCTTCTGTGAAAATCTGTTTCCTTGAATTCTATGTTAATCACTTGTAAGTCATGCACAGTTGTAGGGGAACTGTTATGTCAATGGCCTAACCTGATGATTGAGCACCTGGTGAAGGGAGTGGCTGCTTCAGGAAACACAAGTGCAAGCCATTCACCTATGCTTCCCTGGGCTCATTTCAGGGCTAGCCTCTAAAGGGGAAACATTTCCTGGATGAAGGCCACTTCCTCAGGAGTGTTGTATATAGCCAGAGATCCTATCACTAGTGGAGTAAGACAACCTTTTCCTGTACATGAGTAGAGATATTTTTAATGATGCTTTGCCTGGTATTGCAGATAACTTACTAGAAGCAATTTCATTGCTTCTATGAGCTGACAATGGTGATTGAGCATTAAGAACCTACTGATACAAAACCCAAAGACTTGGCAGGATTACATAGCAGAGAGACTCCTGTAGTCTTCAGACTACCAATGGCCCTTCTAGCATCCAGAGATGGCAGTTTCTGGAAGCTCAGAGAACTCTAATTCAGCATGAGTTTACCTCTTTTTTTCTGTAGAATCACAGAACCAGTAAGGTTGGAAAAGCCCACAAGATCCTCAAGTCCAACCGTCATCACAACACCACCATCAATTCTATGGTGTTAAAGCTCTCTCTACAATATATTCAGCTCTTCAATGGATGCTTAACTCCCCCTTCTACAGTGCTTCTAACAATTTTTCTAACAGGACTTGGCCAGTATTTAATGTTGTATGGCAAACAGGTATACAGGTATTGGATTGGAGAGATTATCCTGTTAGAAAGCAGAAATGAAATAAAGATTTTACCTGTGTCCTGGGCTTGCAGAAGGGTTCCCAGAGGGAGGATCTCCAGATAGAGATCCTTCCTCCTGGGGAGTCAGCCCATAAATGGGGTCTAGGAGGGGTGGAGCCATGCATTCACCTGTGCCTCTGCAGCTGACTCAGTGCTTGCCTCAGGTGGTCAATCAGAGGTTCAGGCCGTGATTCAACAGTTCCCATACAAAGATATACTCTGTACACAAGCCGGACTTGTTTTGATACTCATTTCCAAGACAGCAGTGAAAACAGAAAACAAACAAACTTAATGAGACGTAATGAAAGGCGTGTCACAAAAGACAGACATTGTATTTATCTAGAAATAATGCTGAGAGAGGTGGGGAGGGAAGGACTGCCCAACAACCCTCAGAGCTGGCAGTGGTGCGGTGGTGATCGACTTCTTTCAGGGTTTGCTCTCAGGAGCACGTGCTGATCTCAGGTCTTTGAGATTACTGAGGTAGCAGTTTGCTCGGTCTCTTATTGTTGGCTTTTGGAAAGTGTCTTTGATCCTTGAATGCTCTGTTCCAGGTGTATGCCGTGTTTGAGCTCAATCTGTGTGTGTTTTGGATGACCTTTAATAAAGAGAAAGGGAAGGCCCATCGTTAAGTCCAGCTAAGCAGAGGTCATTTGAGCCACAGCAGCAAACAGCAAACATCAGAAATGATCACAGAGGAAATCCAAAGACTTCACTCCGTGGGGCTTTTTATTTGTTTCAGTAACTCTCCAACACATGTAGAATAATCACAGAATCATAGAATGGTCTGGGTTGAAAAGGACCACAATGATCCAGTTCCAACCCCCTGCTATGTGCAGGGTTGCCAACCAGCAGACCAGGCTGCCCAGAGCCACATCCAGCCTGGCCTTGAATGCCTGCAGGGATGGGGCATCCACAGCCTCCTTGGGCAGCCTGTTCAGTGCGTCACCACCCTCTAAAAGGGATAAGTTCCAAAGTTTTGAGGAACAAATGACTGCCTTGTGAAATGTCAAAAAACATTCCCTGATCATTTACTATGGCCCCTGATTGCACATGAGGAGCACTAAAGACTAGTGACATTGAGAAAGAAGGACAGCAAAATGCAGACCACCGGAATCAGCAGAACACCAAGGATAAACTGGAAGGTGAATGATCCAAATGGCTGTTATATGCTGAGTGAGATTGCTGAAAGCAGCATAATGAAAGAGTAACTGGACAAAAGGTCCTGCAGAGAGCATAAAAAGCACATGAAGGCTGTTGCTCAGCTGAACGCAGATGAGCTCAGAAAAGCAACCAGAGCTCATCTGGGAAAATGATCTTCTCAGATTCCTTTGGAAAAGGAGGTGTGATGTGCACTGGTGGGCTAAAGACAAAAGGACAAACAGATACTTCCTGGAACAGAGGGCATCACTGAAAACTAAGAAAGATCTTGAGCATAAGAAATACCATCCACCCCCAGGTCCTTTTCAGCAGGGCTTTGCTCAGTCCTTTCATCCCCCTGCTTGTATTGGTAGTGAGGGTTGTGGTGACCCAGGTGCAGACCTTGCATTTGGCATTGAACCCCATGAGGTTCTCCTGGGGCCACTGCTCAGCCTGTGTTAAGTCTCTCTTGGATGCATGTAGGCTATGAAGCTCCAAAGTTTTGAGAAACGAATGGGCACTTTGTAAAACATCATGAAACATTTGGCAATTTGTACTGGATTACTTGTAATCCATTCAGCACAGATCCACTCACCTGCGAGGCTTTCTAAACGCAGAAAGGAAGCACTCATGCCTTAGAAATCCAAGCTGATTCTTTAGCAAGAGGCCAGAAAATACTGTAGATAAACATGGAGACAAGGTAATATATGAAAGGAGAGATTTTATAGCACTCTGGGCATCTTACATATCAAGAAGAAGGCTTTCTGGGTTGGGTATCCAGAAACATCTTCACTGTTCCAAATCATTCATAATCACAGCATGTAGAAATGTAGGGACTAAGAAGTAAACAGGCTTGCCTAGCATTTGTGTTTGTTACAGAAGCAAAGGTGACTTTCTAAGCATTTCTCTACAACATATTGCAGAAGAAAAACACAGCTGGCATGTAGAGCCTCTGACATGGAACAACTCACTGTGTTCTATGTAGAAAATAAAAGGTATTTTAAAAATAATCACAATTCTGTGCTGAGTTGGGTTCATCTAGGCTGGAAATACATTGCTGCTGGTGGGGTGGAAAAGGTCTATCACTGACTTGAAAGCTTTGGAACTGACGGTTGTGGTCTTGCTGCATTTGCTTTGTGCAAACTGAGAATGGCACTGAGCATTAGCGTAAGTGCTCAGTACAGCTGGAGGGTGGTTTCCACAGAGCTTATAGCAGTAACCAATTGAAGTTGCTGGGAAAAGGAACCTGAAACAGAAAATGTGAACAAAACCTGGGAACTGCTCAGCTACTAGATTTCCCATGGTCAGGAAAAGAGTAATGAAGGAAAGCTAGAAACTGTTACAGCTGAGAAAAGATGAGGAAGTGGTGACAGAAGACATGGAGAAGGGTTCCCTGAATAAAAAAAGAAGAGTTGTAAATATCTTTCATATGAATTGTGAGTAATTAATAAGAGAAGATGCGGGAATTAATGAGGTAGCAATCATACAGAGCATTAGATGAGAAGTACATTCCTTAGGAAATGGAGTTAGAAGAGGAGAAAGGCCAATCAATTACAGGTTCACTGTGTCCACATCACAGCCAAGCAGGAGGTGATGAAGCAGGAAAACCAGAGATGCAAAGCAAATAGTTCTGTTTTATATCAGGTAGTATTTGGCTGGGGTCAGAAATGAGCAGTTCACCCATATATTGGGCTGACTTTGTCAATTGTCACCTATCTGCCTGACAAAAAGAATAGCAGCCCAGAGAGAATGATCTTTCTTTCATGTTATAGCTCCTTACAATGGATTCTCTGATAGAGTGCAATCTGTCATTACGCTAATTATCTGTTCAGCGAAATGGCATCCCTGACATGCTGTGTGGCAGAGTGAATGTCCTAATGGACATCAGGCATTTCTCTTTAATAAGATATGAGATTCTTACTCCTTTAAACTCCTCTGGAAATCTGAGCCAGAAATGCTATTATTTTGTGAAATAATTTGACTAAGCTGAAGGGATTGACTGCGTGAGGGCTGTGCTGAAGAGGCACGCCGGGCAGGAGAGGTATTGGCTTTGAGGAGCTCTGTCAGGGGACAGAGTTACTCTACCACAGAGGGCATAACTGCATGCTGTGCCATCTGACATGAGGGCATTCAAGGGTGAGAAAGATCTTTGCACACACCAAATGAACTACAGATGCTGCAAACATAGGCTCTGCGTTTATGTATTTTGTCACTTATAGGCATGAGACACAGACAGACTGGAGAGAAAACGCTGGCCAAAGCAGCATCAAAAAGCTGCCGTTGTGCTGCATCTCCAGAATGGTCATTTTGCATTCACTGATGAAGTGCGTAATAATGTCAACTGTCAAACGCGAGGTTGTGCCATGTAATTTATTACCTGCGGGGAATCTATTTGAAAACGTGTAACGTTTTCTATTATGTATTAATTGCGTGAAACACTGTGTTGCATGGTGCAGATTAACCAGGGTTTGGTTTCCATTCAGTCTTAGAGAGGAATCTTGCCGTGCGTGTGTGGGTTGTTTCAATTATACAGTGCTTTTCTTTATTTTTAGTGCTATAGAAATGTAATAATTTGGCTGGACTAAGTCCAACCGCACTGTAACGTTAATGAATTTCTTAGCAGATCTTTTTTTTTTTTTAAGACGTTTTGTTCAGAAAGAGCCACCGAGCACAAAATTAATTGGGCAGGCTTACAAAATATCCAACTCAGACATTATAGGAGTCAATGAGGGAGGTTGTGTGGAGAAAGGCTTATTGCTTTTATCTCCCCGCGTGTCACAGTCGTCCAGCCAGCGATGGTGATGCTTTGTATTGAAAATTAAAGGAGTGCTTCAAAGCCAATTTAGAATGAGAAAGGAAAAACTGTTGTTGCGGGACTAAACTTGGTGGGAATTGTGACTTATCACTGCAGCACAGCCTCAGGGCTTGCTGCTGGCAGGCGTCTGCTGACCTGATCTGGAGTTTTTGCACAGGTCGGAGCATACAGCGAGCACAGGGCACATGTGGTCTTGGATTTCCCCATGGGGGTGGAGGTGCTTTGCCCTGGGACTCACTCTGCAGCATCTCCGATGCTTCTGCCTGTATTTTATGCTAGGGCTGGCTTACGTCTCTACCTTCTGCTGGTGTTGAGATGGTTCGTTCACCATCTTTGCATGTTGGGACAAAACTATCAGAGTGCCTGCTGGAGTCTTGGAGAAGAAAGCCCCTTTCATGTGAGGATCCTAATCAATGTGACCTAACATTAAGCTTTAAGTTAGTCTTAGTCCCCTGAGTTATGTGCATCATCATAGTAAATTGAGGGGCAAAAGACAGAAGTCTCTTAAGCATCACAATGCCTTGTCCTTGCAGACACCCAAGGTCTGGCTGGATGGGGCTCTGAGCACCTGGTGGAGCTGTGGGTGTTCCTGTTCATTGGAGGGGAGTTGGACCAGATGGCCTTTAAGGTTCCCTTCCAACTCAAATCATTCTATGATTCAGTCATTCCAACCACCCTTGCTTCTCTCCCTGGACCACAGAGGAAGCCAGAAAGTTACATTGCCTACTTTGGCATCTCAATAAGAAGCATGAAGAGTCTGAATGAATCCAAATCCCTGCACCCACACAGAGCCCTTCAGCACACAAGTGACTTCACAAGCAAACCAAACCTGAGGAGAATCTTTGGGTGAGCCTGGCAATGTTTTTAAATTCTAATCCTTACTTTTCTTAGCTCTGGCCAGGAGCATTCCCTTGGTTGGGTTGGAAAGGGTTATTTCTTTGCCACATCAACTGATCCCATGATATTTTACTGCACTCCAAAGGCACCGCTTCATTGTGTTATTAAATAGTGGCCTAAGGGTCCATGTTCATCATTCTGCAAATAGAAGAACCTCCTGGCACTGCTGTGTTGGCCACAGGAGGACGGGTTAAGTGGAATGGTGTCTGGCTAATCTCCACAAGGAATAATCGCTTCTTTCCCAATAGGCTTCAATTTTTAGTACATGTTGTTTCTCCTGATAGCATGGAAAAAGCCCTTAATGTAACTGGAACTTGAGCCAAAGCATTTACTAGACTTCATTTGCTTAAAAAAAAAAAAAAAGGGGGGGGGGGGGGA
>PPHD01012984.1:0-11236 GCA_002909625.1 Bambusicola thoracicus | reverse complement strand
TTTTTTTTTTTTTTTTTTTTTTTGTTTTTTTTATAACCTGGGCCATATATCTGGGTTGAAAAATGGAGTACCTTTCAGCTCAGTGGTAAATCTTTTCCCAGATTTCTTTAGTGCAAAAGACTGAGAAGATGGGAGAAATGTGGATGCTTGTAAGGCCAGAGAAACCAATTATTTTAGCATCACTATGTACTCTGATACCATAATTGAATTTCACTTTTGATAACTATTAGGTATTTTTAAAACAGAAGCATCTTAATAAAATAATAAATAGCAGAAACACTAAAGAATATTAAAAATAAATCTTATTTTTGTTCTTCTACTTCTTGGCATTAACTGAACATTTCTCCATCTTGTGGAAAAGCATATTTGATGCTACATATTTACTCATAAATTTGCAGAAGAGGAAACAAGAAAATTATCCTTACTTAAAACACTCTCATCCCAAACAATTTAGAGAAAAGGTGCAAAAATATGAATAAACAATAAATTCATTATTTTTGTTACCAGAAATCTGAAGGGTTAAATAGGGCCACATTTTTATAAAATATCTCAATTTGTTGTATACAAACATTTTCCTTATGATTGTTTTATGTGTGATGTTGTCATAAGGCAGACTATTTAATTTGCTTTCTGTTTTCATCCCATTTCCTACAGAAGTCAAAATGAAATTCAACATAAAGAAATTATAGGTTAAAAACAAAAGATCATCCATTTCAAGAACATTCTGTAAAAACCTTTACTTGTAATATTTAACTTTGCTTCTTTTCAGGAAACTCTATCTCCACCATGGTTACAGCATCCCTCCTAGACTGTCTGTCTTCCTCTTCATGGTTGCCCAGCAGCACAGAGATTAAATTTGTTCAATGAAGTGGCAATCTCACTTTTTTTCCAGAACTGGTGGCTAAAGCTACCAGGAAGTTACCAGGACATAAGCTGTCTGTTCTTAATGCTGATCCCATTCCAAATATAATGTATGTTAAACTGCTTAGTACACCAGATATGATCTTTCCTTAGGATTTTCATATACTTTATATAAAATGTATTGGAAAAGTGGTAGTAGAAAAATACCTTATATGAAATCTGAGCTTAAAATTGCATTATTACTTGTTTTCAAAGTTTTTAATAAAAGATTTTAGAGAAAGAACACAAGGGGGACAGGAGGGTTATGTTTTTTTAGGGGAATGATGTGGGTTGAGCATTTGTTTTAAAAGGCAACATTTCTCATCAATGATTTGAAAATTGAAATATTTTGGCTAGAGCCCAAATGCTGAAAAGAATTTTATGAAAGCTGCAGTTAATTTCTGTTATCTTGCTGACAGAATTTTTGTTGAATTATTTTTCCTATGATACAAAAATGCTAAGTCCTCTTAATATTCGCACACTGTACAGAAATTGAAGTAGAACTACTATTGATCAAAAAAAAAAAAACCAACATGATTTTAATAAGTATAAATATTAAGTATGATGAGAGATTTCTTTCTGAAGAAGGAAAAGGGCAAGAGCTGAGAATCTACCTCTCCTTCAGTGGAGAAGTGAAGCTGTAAACTGTCAAAAGTTGGGAAGTTTCTTCACTATTTTTGGGTAGATGATCGTTACCAGATGAAATGGTTCAGTGTTTGGTAATATTTTCAAATTTCATAAAATTTTTAGTGTTTTTTGGCCACTTCTTAATATGATTTCTGAGTCTCTCATTTCTACTGAAGACTACAAATCATATAATTTCTGTTCTTTTTTCTGCTGTTAATCAGAAATTATACAGTCCAATGGTACATCCTAACCATTTAGCTGCACTGTCACTCTGACTAATGAAATCTCTGAGGATGCTTTGGCATCTTCTGCTAACAGGGAAAGGCTTAGCTCCTGTCACTGCAATCTGCCAGGTCTTTTCAGTCACAGTCAGTGACTAGTTAGATTGGTTACCACATGGCACTTCTAATTTCATCTTTGCCTCACAACTTTATCTCAGAAGATAAGTTGTATTTCATTCAGCTATTTTCCAACTGTCTTTCATTAAGTGCACTGGCGGATTCCTTAGGCTCTGTCTATAATCAATGAATTTCTGCTCCAGAGGGCAAGTGGGAGCTCTGTCTCAGACTCGCCAGGTTAATCTTTTTTACTTTATTGAGGACAGCTGAAACTGAGTGGGATGCAGAATAAGAGGATGTTGTCAATCTGTTATTAATTAATTTGTTTCAGGATTCTTTGTTTTACTGTTTTTTACACCATCTTGCTAATCTGGTGAAGAGAGCTTTAATGTAAAGCTGTCCCAGGAGAAGAATGTTTAAAGCAGCTTCAACTGTGTCTGCTTAGAAACAGGAAAAAGAGAATTTGTCCATGAAGTAGAATCTGAAGAGCAGCACAAAGGAATCCCGGCCAGCAAGTCACTTTCAGTAGGGGCGCAAATTAAATGCCTCTATACAAAGACACATCATATGGAAAATAAGCCAGGGGAACTGGAATTTTTAGCTCTGTCTAAGGCTATGATATAATAGGACTCAGTGAGACGTTGTGAGAAAGCTCACCTGATATAAGTGCTGAGATGGATAGCTACAGGCTCTTCAGAAGAGAGAGGCAAAGAAAAAAGGGAGAAGGCTAGCCCTCTGCATTAACAGTCTTGACTGGATGGAGCTTAGCCATGGTAATTAAAGGATCAAGTGACTCAAAAGAATGGCCAAGAGGAGAGATCTTGTAGATGGGGTACAATATAGAGCATTCAATCAAGGCATAACTGTGTGATATGGTGGCTAAGATTTCTATAATTTTCCTTTATGTTTTTTTTTATACTTACTAATTTTTTTTAGATATTTAGAATTACGAATTTGAAAATACTGTTAGCCTCCATGTTCTTTTTCAAAATATTCATGTCGACCTCAGTGTAACTTAACAAGTGTGGTAGTGTGACCAGTGTCACAGCACAATCCCTTACAAGCTAACTGTTTTACTTTTTGTTACAATTTTTTGCTTACTGCTTTCCAATGGATTTTCTATCCTGTGGTGGCATTTGAAAACAGACAAATCAAATTTATTAGGAGAAGGAGGTCATGTCATGTATTTAAAAAAAAAAAAATCTCTCTAGACAGAATTTTCTATGACTTTCTCCTCAGGTAACTTTTGTCTTTTGTGTGTGTGTGGGCATCTGTGTATTTTTTCCCACTTCTTCTATCTTGTCACCTAAAAAAATCCTTCACTATTTTTCAAATGTCTATTACCATGGATTAGGTTAATTATGTATGTATCTTCAGACAAAGAAGAAAGAGAGAAACACTTCTGTTTTATAGCTAAACTATCAGTGATAGTTACAGCCTTTTTACTGTTAAAACTTATCAAAATTAGCGGAAATTTTTATGTTTTTTTTTAAGTTTATTGTATAGCAAAATTTTGTACAAGGCTGTCTTGGGATTCTAGTGACCTCTAGTGTACTGCAAATTTAACTTTTTTCTTCCAGACTCATCAGATCCTAATATGTACCACATAAACAAACTGAATGTTTACATAGGGATCTGAACAATATCCAGGGGGACATTTGTAAACAGTAATCATGCAGCTTAGTTACTCAAAACCACATCAGTGTCATATCCCATGGGTACATACTTATGAGGCACTGTCCCATGTTTGACTTTTGGATGACAGAGGTCTTGGAACATTTATCTTTATGCAGCTGTATAATGCCTAGAAATAGTAAGTCTGTATATCAAAAGGTCTTCTCAGAGCTATCTGAGAAATCTAAGCAAATGTTTTTTATGCATCTGTTGGCACCCCACTATTTGGGAGGGAAAACACTGCACCATTCGTAGTGTTGCAAACAGAACTTTGAATTACTGCAGCTTTCTTTCATGCTGTTCACATGATGTCTGATGGATGAGACCACTAATTATTCTAGAATTTTTTGGGGTGAGGATCAGAGACTGAGGAGGCACAAAGATGGATTACTAGAGATTAAAACAATATGAGGAGGAAGCAGTCCTCATTGTGAGAGAAAGAGGTAAAAAGAAAGATAAAATGTCCTCAAAAGGCAGACTTAAAATTTTGGGATAAACGACAGAGAGAATGTTTGACTGCTATCATGGCCATAATTAATCAAAATTTATGAAGAGGGTTCAATTTCAGAATGAATTTCTGTTACGTTCAGAGGCATTTTCCCCTGCAGACTTTTCCTTTCTTATCCCCATTAACTCTGCAGCTCCTAGTTCTTTTGTCTTACACTTCAGGATTAACAGCTTGTACAGAGTGAAGAGGGAGAAGTCCCACTTAATAATATTTACTATTTTTTGCTCTGAGTTAAAGTTACAAGTTCTTCCTGTTGAATATTTTCTAAGTTTTGTCAAACTGTACGCTGTGTTTAGCGCTACGTATATCTTTCTCTGGACTTTATATTAGCATCAGAAAATTATTCTTTGCATTGTTGTGATTCTAACATTTCTCTATTTAAAGTTAAATTCTTATTTGCAAAATGAGCTTTGAAGGGCTTTTTATAATTCTCTTTCTTAATTTTTATTTGAGGATAGATTTCTTTTCCTAGATTTTTTTTCCAAATTGTGCTAACAATTCTCTTAAAATTATTCATATCTACTCAAATGATTCTCAAGTTTTTTTTTGCTCAGCTAAACTTTATTTCAGATTGGAAGCATTCTAGTGATGTTTATAGTATTTAAACAGTTAAGTCATATTTCTTCCAGCCAGGAATTTAGAGCTTTCTTCTGATGTATGGTTCAAGTATAAATTTTTTGCATTTTCTTTTTTTTTAAACAATACCTTAATGAATGATAAATTTCAAAGGTCTAAAATTTCTGCATGTAGCACTTCAATTTTCATGAATTAACAGATTTGTTTGGTTTAGGTAAATAGATTCATCCTTATAGTAGAATATTCAGTATGAGATTACTTCAAACTGAGTTTAATCAAGTAACTGGTGAGCATATCCACCAAATTGTGATTTTGCATGTATTTGTGATGCTACATTTTAGTTCTTCAGTGTGACATAGAGCCAGCTGTGCAAATGTAATTAGAGAATAGAAGGAGAAAAAAAATCACAATTATGCCAGTATCCTTCACTTTATTCTGTTTTATCTGTAAAGAATACAAGGGATCAGAGGCTGATATTGGACATGCTCCTCTAAGCTGACTATTTCAGAAGCACAGAGAAACAATAAAAATTTAATGATGGATGTAACCTTCTAGCTCTGTTTAGATTTTCCAGCCAAATTTTCAGTGCATGCAAGTTTACACTGAACTCAGAGTAAGGAGTGATGTTTTGTGTGACAGCTTGGTCTGTATAAATTAGTGTACAAACCTGTACTGTTTTATTCTAGTTTTTTTTTTTTTGGTGGTGTTGGTTTTCTTTCATACATGTAACAGCTCTCCAACTTGTTGCATAAGTTGATTGAAGTCCTCCTTTGAACTCAGAATATATAGTAAATGGTTGAGAAAAAAAAATCTTGATTATCCGAGCTCATTTTAAGATTTATTTTCAGTTTTCATTGTCCCTACTTATTTGCGGTATCTAACTTAATTCTCTAAAGTTTCCTTGAGTACCATCTGATGGATATCATTGTTGCTTTTGCAAGACAGTGTGCCAGAAAAAACATCTGGTTTTAAATGACAGCAAATTAGGCCAACTCTCTGATCTGAATCCTGGGAGGCTATAACATACAGCAGGCAAAGCCTTTCCTTTTATGTACATAGTGCAGAAGACATCTCTGTTTATTATTTGCTTTAGAAAAGCTATCAAAGTGTAAACAGAAACTATAATTAAAAAAATATATATCCAAATATCACAAAAGCTCTTAATAACTCAGCGTTGACAGGCACCATTTTGTGGTATTACCAGGAAATACCATACCATGTACTAAAGAAACAACATGGTTTCCATGTGGTAACAATGATATTAGCACACAGTAATTTACCAAACCAGTGTTGTACCTATATGCTGCTAAGTAGCAAAATATTTGAGACCATAATGTGCACAGTAAGTACCTATAATGCCAGAAAGTGGTACTCTATACTTTAAAAGCATATGTTAAAGCAACAATTTTATTATTCAGTATAAAAAGTCTTTATGAGCATGGAACTGCAACTCTGCACTTTTGGCCTTCCCTGTAAGGCTGTTCACAAATGTTCCACACAAGGGATTTGACACTAGTTTTGCTCTGATGCTTCACGGGAAGTCCTGAAGGAATCTTCACAGAGAGATAATTTTATCCCGGGACAAAAGTTGTTAGGACCTTTCCTCTTCTCTCCTCCAAACCCTTAGCCCTTTTCTTTTTTTTTTTGCTCACCTATGAGAGAATGAGTTGGATTCATACTGGAAATACAGTTTTGGTGTTCATAGTTCTTACACTGCACTGAAAAGAACATGACTAATGAGACAAGGGAAACCATTCTAGATACCAGTTTCTGGAAAATGTGTTCTGGTTCTGGTGCCATGTCTTATGTCTGCAGGTTTTCACAAAACAATGCAACCAGTATTTTCAGCCTTTGAGAATTAGCTAGAAATATTTTCAGTTGACATTTTGATACGTGCTATTCCAGTCCTGGTTAGAAATGCTAGCAAGACGGACTTTCTCATTGTGATCAAAAATAAGAGCACTAACAGGCGGTCTAAAAAAATAAATGAATAAGATAGATAGCAAATGCAACAGCCTTTGTACTTGACACTACCACTGGGAAAAGACAGAAATAGATATTTTTTCCTGCAATCTAATTTACACAGTCATTTTTGTATATGTATATTGTAATACTTCTGTGCAATTGAGCAGGTACATTACTTTGAAAGAGATAATGGAGCTTGTAAGGAAACTTCACAGTGTTCACTTCTGTAAAATAAATTTTCCAGTGATAAACATATAAAATAGGGCAAAATATGCTCTCCAAATAGAAATATTATTTGATTCTTAAAAAAAAAAAAAGAAAAATCACTACTTCCACAACATCTTGAAATGTCTTTAGATAACAATACTACAAGTGTCATATTATATACTTCATTTTAAATAAATGTCCTAAATATCTATCTTGAATGTAAATTAACAATTCACCTCAAATTTATGCTCATTTTTTCTCCTTTTTAGGTGTGTAGAGAGGTTTTCAATAGCACAGAACTAGCTATTTAAAGAAAATATTTTTAATTTGAGAGTATGTGTGCAGTGTTGTTGAGCACCATTCCTCAGAATCTTTTTTCAGATTCTGTCTTCCAGAGACTGAAAGGGTAATGGACTTAAATGATTCTTCAACTTTTCTCTTATGAAAGTCCAAGCTCTGCAGGAGAGAATGACTAGCTCTTCTTCATCGAATTCTGTGGGTTTAGTGATGTTCCACAACTTATTTCTGGAGAAACTCCGCCAAAGTCAGTATGCAAAAGCCACGTGAGATAAATCTGGATGTGTTTCTAATTTATGTTTTATTTTTCTATTAATATTATAAATTTTATGTGAATTATTTTTTGGCAAGCAGAATCACAGACCTTCTTACAGTTCCATTACAGACACAGAGCTCTCCTGTAGATAAAATGAGAAAAAATAGCAGAACAAAAAGTGACACTTAAGTCGGTTCACTGTGGCTAAGATACTAAGATATTCAGTCAGTACCTCATTCATCAGAGATACAGAGAAAGAGAGAAATTAATCTCAAATCCTGGATTCTCAGCTGCATATATGTAGAGAGAGAAAGACAATCAGAATCCTAGGATGGTTTTGGTTGGAAGGGACCTTTAAGAACATCTTCTAGTTCCAGTCTCCTGCTATAGGCAGGGACATCTCCCACTAAAGCAGGTTGCTCAAAGCCCCATTGAGTCTACTCTTGAATGCCTCCAGGAAGTGGGCATCCACAATCTCTTTGAGCAGTCTGTTTCAGCATCTCACTACCCTCACAGAAAATAATTTCTTCCTAATATCTAATTGAAATCTACCCTCTTTCAGTTTAAAGCCATTTCCCCTCATCCTGTTGCTCCTTGCCCTTCTAAAAAGTCCTTTCCCATCTTTTCTGTACGTACCCTTCAGGTACTGGAAGACATCTATATGATCCCCCTCAAGCCTTCTTTTCTCTAGGCTGAAGAGCCCTAACTCTCTGTCTGTCCTCGTAGGGGAAATGTTTCATCCCTTGAATTATTTTTGTGGCCCTCCTCTGGGTGCTTTCTAAAAGGTCCGTGTATCTTCTGTAATGAGGATTCCACATTTGGACCAGGTAGAGGACTGCAGATGAGGTTTCCCCAGCACAGAATAGAGCTGCAGAATCACCACCCTCGACCTGCTGGTCACACTTCTTTTGGTGCAGTCCAGATACAGTTGGCCTTCTGTGCTTCAAGTGCATGTTTCTGGCTCATATGGAGTCTTTCATTAACTGGCACATTCAAATCCTTCTTCACAGTACTGCGCTCTAGACAATCTCCACCCAGCCTGTACTTGTGTTTGGGATTGCCCCATCCCGAGTGCAGGACTTTGCACTTAGCTCCTCTGAACTTCATGAGGTTGGCATGGGCCCACCTCTAAAGACTGTCCAGGTCCTCTGGATAGCATCTGTTCCTTCCAGTGCATCAACTGCACCACTCAGCTTGGTGTCATCTGCAAACTTGTTGGGGGTGCATTCAATTCCACTGTCCATGTTGCATAGAAAGATATCAAATGGCCACTCATCACAGGTCTTCATTTAGGCATTGAGTCGTTGACTGCAACCCTCTGAATGCAGCCATCCAGTCTTCTATATACTTCTTCCACTGTACTATGTTCTTCAAACATTTGCTTCGACTCTATTGAGTTCTCATATGATTAATTTATTCAAATACTTGGTAAGTCATTAACTGAAGGAGTTAATGAAATGTGTGATTTGATTTCAGATGTATGAGTTTTACAGAAACAGGGATCAAGAGACCATAATAATATGCATCTGATCCATCTGGGTGACTGAGTCACCATCCCTGGATGTGTTTAAAAACCGTTTGGATGTGGTGCTCAGGGACATGATTTAGCAGAGGGTTGTTAGTTAGGGTAGTATGGTTATGTCATGGTTGGACTTTGTGAACTTTAAGGTCTTTTCCAACCTGAGTGATTCTATGTTTCCATGATTCCATTCTATACTCTCACTACTTGAATATCAGGCTCTATATGTAAACCACACAAGGCCATACTTTTTCTGTCTCTGTTCACTAAATTCTGAGAAAGGGTGAAGGCATTATGGAGTTGGTTGCACAGGCAATGTTGCAACACAGATCCTGACTTGAAGGGCAACATGAGATGGGTACTTCCCTTGGGTAGAGTTCTGCATTTCTTCAAACCATGGAAACCATCCCTGAGGGTAGTGCAGCCCTTTGAGACTGAAAGGAACAAAGGGACATTATTTTCTGATGAAATTAAATATAACAGTAGTCTGAGATTCTGAAGACAAAAACTGCTTACAGCTTAATTTGATTGTAATGCAAATCTAGATGCTTTAGTCTCTGTAATCTTGTGGCAAACAGGTCTACGTCATACTTAAGTGTGATGGACACGTTTAAAGAAAACGTTGTATCCTAAATTTTTCAGCACAGGGACTGCCAAATCAAACAAACATTTCAGTTCAGATATTTATACAATCATTATGAATTAAACTTTACAAACACATGATTTTTATTTCACTGTAATATTCAATCTAGTGAATAGAATGATATTTTGGATATCTGTTTTTTTAATGCTGTACAGTAGTATTGATTGGGGATGTAAGTCAATCACACTAGGATAAGATGTCAGTGGTTGAAGCCTCAGGGAGATAGAAAGCTTATTTTGTGCTGACTTGCTCTGTTCATTGCTAACATAGAGGAAAACCAAGGTTAAAAATATATTACATAAAATTTCTAAGTAATTTTCCTTCATCTTGATATGAGGGAAAATTCAGTTAAACTCTGCTTTTACTTTTCCTCTCTCTTTCTCCCTCTCTTGTTAATCTTTTTGTTAGCATTATTATTCTGTTAACAGACAGAAGGAACTAGATCTTTTTCCACATTAATAAAATCAAAGCAGGAGATATCACTCTATTGATATGAACTGGTAGAAGAAAGATGGGAACTATATCAGACTGCAGTTTTTACTCACTTTTCTATATTCTGGCTTCTATTCTCCTCTACCAGTGCATTCTTACAAGGCCTAATGTCAAGATCTTGAAAAACAGATCCTGATCTAAGAAAATCAGTCTTTGTATTAATCAAACGATTCTTGCTTTTTCAGTCCACTCAAGCAAAACATGTTTACATGAAGTTTGAATTTGGGGTAAGAGATGCAACAAAAGCAAAGAGAAGTGATAACTGGAGAAAGAGGTATTGTTTCTTTACGAGGAGTTCTATTTCCTTTTTTACTTGTACTGAAAATTTCTGAAGTTTTTAGTTAGCTGCCAGCATGGTGAAAGAGAATACACATAATATTATTTGCATTAAACCCAATTCTCATTATTGACAGCTTTCCTGATGTATTTTGTCTTACCAGATTTGAATAAAGTTTAGAGGTCCCTATATGTTCAATAACTCTTCCCCTAATAACTGTATTAAGATTCCAAATTCACACCCTGTGTGCTGAAATATCTTCTTCTAAGAAAAATCATGTGGAACAATGTGGAACTCCCAGAAGAACAGAAAACTATTTCTGATAAGGGAAGTAAATCATCCTGAAATCAAAGTTTGTAAGGTTTCTTGCACAAATTATAGACAAAATTTCCAAAAATATTCTATTTGACAGCCTCTGGGGAAATACAAAACTAGTAGGTATCCTCAAAAGCATGTAGTAACAAGTACACCAAATCATTTATTAATAATTCTACAGAGCTGTTAGTATGAATTTCACACAAGACTCCATAATTACATTGCAGTTTCCAAAGGCCTACCTGTTTGTTTGATACTCCTGTTTTAAGATTACTAAGATTTAGAATTAAAGTCCTGAAAAGGTATCTATTCAATTCCCTTAGTACTTCAATTTCTAATTTAAAATATGGCAGTTCAATTTTCTTTGATTTAATATTGAAATGGAGTATACAAAATGTCAGTAAAACTTATTTATTGATGTTTTTTGTTATTAATCCATAGAATAAATTGGTTATAAAATATATAAAACTAAAGAAGATATTACAGCATATAATGAAAGAATATGTATTAAAATTCATGAAAGCTCAAGGTAAGAGGAAACAAGATAGCTGGTGTATATTATTAGAGAGACATAACAATTAAGGCACAGGAGTTAAGTCACATAGATCAAAAATAAAAATGTCCTACAATATATATAGTTTA